>CAUYSK010046096.1:0-108204 GCA_963575035.1 Avahi laniger
ATATTAATCTGTGCAGTTATTTCCACTGTCTTTTGCGAAACGTCAGTGTTGTTCCAAACCCAAATCTTTTTTTTTTTTTCTTTTTTTAATTTCAGGGTATTATGAGGGTACAAACATTATGGTTACATTTTATGTCTTTGCTTCACCCAAGCAAGGGTTAGAGGCATGCCCTTCCCCTCTACAATGCTCCCTGTGTCCTTTAGTTGTGGGTTTACCCCTGCCCATCCCCCTAATTCCTGGAGAGTATTTACTGCCATGTGAACACCCTAGCGTTCATCAGTTAGTTCCAATTTGATGGTGAGTACAAGTGGAGCCCGTTCTTCCGATCTTGTGATACCTCACTTCAGATAATGGGCCAAAGACATTCTATAATAAAGACATCTGCACCCGAATGTTTATGGCAGCACAATTCACTATTGCAAGGATGTGGAAACAACCCAAATGCCCATCAATCCATGAGTGGATTATTAAAATTTGGTATATGTATACAATGGAATATTACTCAATTATAAGAAACAACAGTGATCTAGGACCTCTTATATTTTCCTGGACTGAACTTAAGCCCATTATCCAAACCCAAATCTTTTAAAAGGACCATAGATAACAGTCAAGTTCCTGGAACATCCACCCAAGGACCACAACTCCATGTCCCCTCACTTCCTTTTGGATGTATTCAAGAGTCTACCTGAATCAAATATTAATAGCATGATTGAAATATTTCATACAGTGGACTGGAGGACTAGCCTTGCAGGCATGCAGCAGAGAGCTGCCCACTGCCTTACCAGTTTGCCTAGAGCAAATGGGTTTACCCAAGAGCTCTCTTGTAGCAATACTGACTAATTCCAACCCTGATTAGTTGTGAAATCTGATACTATCTTAGTCCAAGAAGGTAAGGCCAGTGCGTGATCTGGCAACTGGGTTTGATTCTTTTGTACTCTAAGAGCAACCACCTGACTTTCCCTTGCAAGCCCCCACCAATGGCCTGTCACACCTCAGCTCCCAAGGAGAAATGTTTCCAACTAAAAGCCCAAATCAGACCAGGCGCCGTGGCTCATTCCTGTAATCCTAGCACTTTGGGAGGTGAAGGTGGGAGGATCACTTGAGGTCAGGAGTTTGAGACCAGCCTGAGCAAGAGTGAGACCCGGTCTGTACAAAAGAAAAATAGAAAAATTAGCCAGGCTTGGTGGTGAGGGTCTGCAGTCTCAGCTACTTGGGAGGCTGAGGCAGGAGGGTAGCTTGAACCCAAGAGTTGGAGGCTGCAGTAAACTATGATAACACCACTGCACTCTAGCCAGGGCAACAATGAGAGACCCTGTCTTAAAAAAGCAAACACACACACACACACACACACACACAAACAAAAAAAGCCCAAACGCCCTGCTCTATTTCCTCAGGCGGAGTCAGTGAACGCTCTCAAGCTGCTTTCAGCCTCCCAAATAAGTGAAATGTTTGACACGGAAGCATATGTTTTTTGGCAACTTTGTTTAATCCACATTTTAAAGAGAAAATTGAAACTCCACAAGGTGCGAAAAAGATTAGTGGAACGTTTCAGTATCTGGTGGAAAGCAGACAGTGTTCCCTCCTCCTTCTGTTCTCTTTCCTCTTCCTTCATGTGCAGATATTTGCTTTATAAAAGCTGCCATATAAATGAATCTTTTAATTAAGGATCTGAGCCACCTAAGTATAGAACAGAGAGAAATATCAAATGGCACAGGATGCAGGAGCCATCTGTAAGATGGAGATGGCACATGTCTGTTCTCAATAAGAGTCACCATTCTCTGAAGTCATGTGTGGGTCACAGAATAAAGTGCTTTTGGATTAGAAAAATTAGATTTCTAATGAAGTCAGATTTCTTACTACAAGATGAAGAAGAGACGCCCCCGACTCCGAGGAAGAAAGTTACTGTGCAAAGATTTGCTAATTCTTTTAGAGACTGCAGAGTCCTATGACAATTGCTTTCGGAAACTACTTTTCCAGAAGTGCTGATGGGACAAGTTGTAAAGATGTACAAATTTGGACTCCAATCCATCTAAAAAATTCACAGGACCATCCCTTGTGTGCAACAGGGCCTGGGAGTACAGATGATGAGGAGTAGAGAAGTAGAAGGAAATGTCATTTATTTCCTCACCCTCCCCAAGTGCATTGGTCCTGTATGAACTATGACCCTAATACTCCTAACAAAGACCTCACTGGACAGGAGGGTAGAAAACTGATGCCGGAGATTCATAACCAATTTCTTAGTTAGTTACTGAATTAAGATCCTGAACCTTAGAATGAGTCTCCAATACATATAGCTAAAATTTTATTGGTTCTCAAAATAGAATATTGTATATATATTGAATAATAAAACTTATTATATTTGAAATTTTATACAATTATGCAGTAAAGTAGGAAGCAATATAATGATTTGGGAGACAACATGAGAACATGTTACTGGAGGTAGAATTTTTGGATTCAAATCCAAGATCCATCCCCCACTCTCCCTTTACTATGTGATGAAGACAAGTTATTAAATCTCTGTTTCCACATTTTTAAACAGTTATAATAATAATAAATTCTTCTACATACTAATATTTTGAATATTAAAAGAATTTATAATACAAGTAAGGCAGTCAGAATATGCATAGCATACATTAAAAGCACAAGAAAATCTTAGCAAACACTTTATTGTTATTATTTATAGGTTTTTAACTAGATTTTTTATGCATTTTTTATTGTGGTAAAATATATGTAAAATTCATGATTTTAGCCATTTTTAAGTGTACCATTCAGTAGCATTAAGAACATTTGAGGAGGAGGAGGAGGAGGAGAAAAAAAAAGAACATTTGAGTGTGGTGCAACCATCACCACTATCCATTTCCAGAACTTTTTCATAATCTCAAACAGAAACTCTGTCCTCATTAAACAATAATTCCTTATTTCCCTCTCATGGTAACAGACGATAATCTCTATGTTATTTTCCGTCTCTATTCATTTGCCTATTCTAGGTACCTCATGGAAGTGAAATCAGACAATATTTTTCCTTTTGTGTCCTACTCACCAGCCACAGCATGATGTTTTCAAGGTTTACAATATGTTGTAGCATGTATCAGAATCTCATTCTTTAAATGGCTGAATAATATTTCATTTTATACATATAGAATACATTTGTTTATCCATTCATCTGTTGACAGGCACTTAGGTGTTTCCACCTTTTGGCCTTCATGAAAAATACTGCTGTAAACATTGTTATACAAGTATCAGTGTGAGTCCCTCTTTCTATTCTTTTTGGTAGATACCTAGGAGTAACATTTGTGGGTCATATGGTAATTCTATATTTAAATTTTTGAGGAACCATCAAACTGTTTTCCACAGCACCTATACCTTCTTACATTCCCAATAGTGCACAAGGGTTCCAATTTTTCCACATCTTTACCAACACCTGTTATTTTCCTTGTTTTTTTCTTATAATAACCACTCTAATGGGTCTAAACTGATATCTTATTATGGTTTTGATTTGGATTTTCTTAATGATTAGAAGGGTTGAGCATCTTTTTAGATGCTTAGTGGCCATTTGTATGTCTTCTGTGGAGTAAAGTTTATTAAATCTTTTGCTCAGTTTTAAATTGGGTTGTTTCTTTTTGTGTGTGTTGTTGAGTTGTAGAGTTCCTAATATGTTCTGGCATTAATCTTTTACCAATACATGTAAATATTTTCTCTTATTCTGTGGACTTTTTAGTCTTTTGATAGGGTCTTATAATGTGTAATTCTTAAAAAAAATGTTGAAATTCAATTTATCTATTTCTTTTGTTGTTACCTATGCTTTTCCTTTTTCTTTTTTTGAGACAGACTTTTGCTCTATTGGCATGGTTAGAGTGCAATGGTGTCATTGTAGCTCACTAAAATCTCAAACTCCTAGGCTCAGGAGATCCTCCTGCCTCAGCCTCCCAAGTAGCTGGGACTATTGGTGTGTGCCATGATGTCCAGCCAACTTTTCTATTTTTAGTAGAGACAGGGTCTTGCTCTTGCCCAGGCTGGTCTCAAACTCCTGACCTCAAGCGATCTGCCCACCGCGGGCTCCCAGAGTTCTAGGATTACAGATGTGAGTCACCGAGCCTAGCCTTACCTGTGCTTTTAATGTCCTATCCAAGAAATCATCAACAAATTTAATGCCGTGAAATATTTACCCTGTATTTTCTTCTAAGATTTTATAGCTTTAGGTCTTACATTTAGATCTGTGATTCATTTTGACTTAAATTTCCTATATGGTGTTGGGTAAGGGTTAATGATGTTCTTTTGCTAATGGATATACCATTTTGCCAGCATTATTTGTTGAACAGATTGCCCTATTCTCACTTAATGGTCTTGGTACCCTTGTCAAAAAGCAACTGACGATATGATAAGGATTTTATTTCTGGGCTTTCTACTCTATTCCAATGGTCTACAGGTCTATCCTTATGCTAATATCACACAGTTTTTATTACTTTAACTTCATAGTAGATTTTAAATTCAGGGAAAATGAGTTCTCTAAATTCGGTTTTTTGTTTTTTCCAAGATTGTTTTGGCTATTTGGGTCCTTTCAGATTCCATATGAATTTTAGGATACATTTTTCTATTTGAAAAAACAATGTCATTGGGATTTTAATAAAGACTTTATTAAATCTTTAGATTAGGTATTACTATTATTTTAACAATATTAATTCTTCCAATCCATAAACACAGATGTTTTTGTCTTTATGCTTTTAATTTCTTTTCAGCAATGTTTTTTAATGTTTCAATGTGCAAGTTTTTCTGGTTTGGGTTAAATTTATTCCTATCCATTATATTTTATTTTTTAATGCTATTGTAAATGAAAAGCTTGCTTTATGACTTATTTCAATTGATATTGGCAATGATAATTCTGTGAGTCAGAAGGAGGGTTATTTTTATCTTCATGTTAAGATATATGAGGAAGTACAAGTAAAATTTGAGGGCTAATTTGTAAGATTGTGATTCTAATTTTAGATAACAGGTCTCACTTAGATAACTGTGATCTTGTCTAGGCCCATAACCTTGTACTAGATCGAAAACCATCCTCAAATGGAAATAGGAAATCGTTTTGCACTGGCCCAACAGAACTGGTGTGCAGGTCAAATTGGGAGTTCTTTGGAAATCTTGATGCTGCTATCTACGCACAGTCTTCCTGGAAGATTTTTTTTTTTTATATAGTAGCCTCAGTTGATGCAGAGTGAATATTAGGATGAGAGCAAGGGCATGAGCAATTGACCCTGTACAGCCCTGTCTAAGAAGGAGTTGCGTTTTGATGAAGGAAATTGAATTTATTCTCATTGACAGTAACAATGTCTCAAGGATGAGAATCAATGTGGGAAGAAAAGATGGACTCATTAATTTAGTATGTTTTGGAAGTTTTCTTGCATCATGTCTTAGTTGATGAGTTACCTATACACAGTTTGGAGGTTAACAATATATTAAAACAACAACAAATTTAACTGATCTATAAATGAATTAATTTTATGGTTTTTAGAAGTAGATCAACAGCCTTTAGAAAGTGGTTTTTGTGCCTATTTTTCCCCAGTATTATAGTGATCACATTTTTAAAAATTGTTAACTTTGTATATTGATGAACAAATAGAAAATCTCAGATCAAATTATCCCTAGTTATAGAAATAATTGACTAATGGTGTCCTTGATAAAAATACTTATGAAAAGACATTGTTATTAATTATTTAAAGATTATTTATTTGATTTTTTAAAATAATTTATTTCAACATATCTGAAATGACTGATGTTTTAATATTGTGTTAGTTTGCTGGTGATACTGTAACAAGTTATTGCAAACTTAGTGACTTAAAAACACCATAATTTTATAGTTTGAGGGGTCAGAAGTCTGAAATAGGTCTCATTGGTCTAAAACCAAGAGGTGTAGGCAGGACTGTGTTCCTTTCTGGAGACTCTGGGAAGAATCTCTCTCCCTGCCTTTTCCAGCTCTTAGAGGATATCCTCATTCCTTGGCTTGCAGCCATCTTCCTTCATCTCCAAAGCCAGAAACAGATCAGGTACTTCCTTAGCTGCCATTTTTGTTGTCTTCTCTCTTCTGCCTTCTTATTCCACTTATAAGGACCCTTGGGATTACATGTGGCCCAGATAATGTCCTCATCTCAACGTCAGCTGATTAATAATCTTAATACCATATGCAACTTTAATTCTCCTTTATCCTGTAACCTAACATCATTTCCAGTTACAGGGATTAGGAATGAATATTTTCTGCCTACCACAAGTATTAAACATGCATAAAATATATTTACTAGAGCCGGAAGGACTCTTGCTCATATTCCTTCCTTTATTAGGGAACAAAGGCTGAGAGAACGAAAGTGACTTGCCAAACCTTCTAGATGTCTCTAACTTCCATTAAATTTTGTCCTCAGGAACTACCAACCAGACAGGTCACTTGTCATTTTCAAGCTTTATCAACAATAGCAGGATTGTATTTTTCATACACCAAGATTCAATTGCAGTTATATATTTTCAATTTCTATTGTTTACATTCACATAGATGTCATGCCTGATATTCCCACTAATAATTGAAAATGTATTGAGGAAAAAACAGAAAGTAAGACAAATTCTTGAATGTTCTTCAAGTAATGATCCTAAGATGCATATTGATAGACATGGTGTCTATCTATCAATTCTCAACAGGAATGAGTACCTTCCCATTAATTCCAACATCTTAGTCCTATTGATCTGCCACCTGAGCGGTTTTCACTTGGAAAGTAAACACACCACAGTGAAAAGGGATCTCTAGATTGATCCATTTATTTTCTATGAGTATATAATAAGAAGGAAGTATGAACAACAGGAACTGAGCAAAGCAATCTAATCTTGCTAAATCACAGTAACTGGGAAATATTCTTCCTTTGCCCCGGAACTCCTCCTTTTATTTCCTCTCTTTTGACTCAGTATTCAGAAAGAAGTGTCTTGATTCTGACAAATGACAGTAATTACAAAATGTACAAATCACATGGAGAAATGATACTTTGTTTTAACTCATTTTACTTACATTGAAGATATTCTGGAGTACTCAAAATATATTGAATAGAAGTTCAACACTATAAAAATTCTACGATAATTGCACATTTCTTATCAAGGTATATGTAATTTAAGGGCTATAAGTATGTTCATTACATAGATGTGTTATTTCAGAATATGAAGAGGCCACTTAGAACTCCACAATGCTGTGGACAATCTAGAAAAATACGACTTATTTTGAACCTGAAGGCCTCTGGGCCATGTGGATCTCCTTCATCAGAATTATAAAATCATTGAGGACACAGAGCCATAGCTGGTGATATCATAGCAGCCGACTCATGTGATATGTTTTGGCAGGAGTTTGGAGACAGAATCAATACAACTTGAGTTTGATAATGACAGAATATTAAAGTTGAAAAGGAATTTGGAGTTTATCAAATGCAATTCTTATATTTTATAATTAAGCAAATCGAAATCCTTCACATTTAAGTGACTTACATAATATTTTGAATTTAATATGTTAGAATAAGTTTTGAGTTCTTTTCATCATGTACCTCTCCAAAGCTAGTGTGTGCTCACATATTTCGTTCAAAGTACATTTATTGATCTTCCATTAATTCCTATCCTATGCTAAATTCTGGGCTGAAAGGAAGATCATGCTCTTGGCCTGAGTGAATATAGAATCTAACTCAAGAAAGAAAACTAACTTGCAGATAGAAATAATATAAGGCACTTAGTGAAAAGCAGGAGATAATTTCTTTTCTAGTTTAGAATTTTTATTATTCACCATTACTATTTCATTATCTTCATAGCTAACCTCTCTGATCCCATCTTTTCCACTGTCTCTAGAATTATCTTTCTAAAATTCGTAACTGAGTTTTATCCAGCTAGGTTATCAGTTGTGTGTGTTCTCAGCCACCTGTTAGACACCAGTTCTTTAGTGTGCCATGCCAATCCCGCCACACTCTGCTTGCTACTGCCCATCCCTATTGCTCTCCCAGTGCACTCCTGCCCAGCCACCTCACACCTCACATTGTTCAGGTCATGCCACTTCATTCTTCCCATTTGTCCATGTTAATTGTAGAGTTGTATCTTCACACTAATAAATTAGTTTAATCAGATAAAAATCTTTTAAGGGTCTCGTTTTCACTTTTTGAATCTAGTAAATGGGGTTTAATTACAAGTTCTCTAAGCTTTCCTTCCCACACAAGCACTCTAGGACCCTGTGACGAAGACTGTGGCAGTTACAAGGACTCAGCACATAAGATATTTTTATCCATTGGTGCAGTTGGGGAAGACTTTATATAGGAATGTAAACATAGACAATGACAGAATAGATCAAAAGGTGTGTGTTATAATTAACTCATTTTTCTAAAGTGACTTCAACATGGTCTAAAAGTGGTCTTCACACATCCGAGAAGACTAGAGTGCAATGACCAGCAATATGAAGCCATGCAATACTCTTTCTCTTGAACTATCAGGGCCTGACAGAAGTTGCCCTATAAAACATCTCTGTTAGGACACTTGCCAATGTTCCTATAATGACCTGACATTTTATCTAGTGTACCACAAAGGCCACCAAGTAAATAAGACATCGGAGGTGTGATCCAAAAGCTCCTACCCAGCTAACAATTCCTATAGTTTCCTTTATTTCAGGATTTCCAAAATCACAAGCCCCTCCTCCCCATCAACCTCCTTCTCTAGGCTAGCCTTCCAAGGGCTTTTCTTTCTTTCTTTTTTTTTTATTTTTTAATTTTTTCGGGGGAGGGGCAGAAATGCAGCCGTGTTCTCCAAAGACCAGAATCCTTCACCTTTAAAAAACCGCTTGATTCTTAGGGCCCTGAAGAAGATTCATCAGCCTAATTCATAGTTAATTAATTACTAACCTGTGACCCAGTGTTAGTGTCTTTGTGATTTATACCTAAGATATGTAGCTCAGAGCTTTAACAATCTAGGGATACTACACTTTCAGGTTATGAATAAAATCTCTGCCCATAATTCCACTGAGTCTTGCAGTATACTGTGATCAGTTTATTCAACCTACCATATAAAAATTTACTTCATTATATACATACATTTTATCATTTATTGATTTATGAGTGCTGAAGGTATGCTCCTGTCACCATTTATGCACTAGGGTTTTATCATCTCCAAGGGAGTGACAATCTACTCTAGTGACACTGTCTCTGCTATTTAAAATTCCATAGCTTCCATCTGATTACCCCATTGACCATTATGTTTTCCAGGCTGTAGATATTTTCAAGTAATTAAATGTCTCTCAACAGTCCTAGGCTTTTGGCCATAGACTCCCACTCGCATTTGTAGTGGTAAACTCTGTGAGAAGTGGTTGTGAAAGCTTGGGACTGAAGTGAGAACAGATGGCAACCACCTTAACCAACACAACCCAGTGGGAAAGGAAAAGCACTCACAATCAGAGGGGAGGTCCAAACCTTTTATTCCACATGTTCCCATTCCCCACTGACCTAAAATCTTCATGTAATTAATTCATTTTCCCATTTTTTCATATATTCTCCTTTTTGGAAACTTCATGATTTTGCCATGGTTTCAACTTTCATTGAAAGGTTAATGACAAACATCTGTCAACATCTTGCAGTGGCCCAAAACTCACATAGTTAAAAGCCATACTCTTTACCTTCCCTTCTCCTCCCACCCCCTTAGCCTCACCAGTCACCAAATCTCAAAAATCAAAGGATCATATTTCTGACATTTCTGGAACCAGTTCAACTTGTGGTGATAAACACACATGGATCTGGAGATGAATGACCTGGTATCACTTTGGTAAATTCACTTAAATCTCTGGGTTTCCAATGTCCTTGTGTGTGAAACAGAGATAATGGGAATATTTACCTTATGGAATTATTTTGAAAATTAAAAGTATTAATACATTTAGCAGGCTTTGAATGCTGTGGAGCATGTAGTCAGCACTCAGTAACATCGTCTTTTATGGTCATTATCTGAGATGTTTCCTAGACTCTCTAAATTCAGTTTATCCTGTTTAACCAGTCACCTATTGTCGTGGAGTAAGAGTGGTATTCTAAAACAAAGACGTGATCAAACTCCCTCTCCTCCCCTCCATTCTGTGGTGTACCTCTCAGCTGTGGTGGATCTTCTAAGTGTTTTATCCAAAGCGTTGACACTCCATCCATCATTGTTGGAACATGATTCATTGCCTATATATTGTTGTTCGTATCACAAATTCTAGGAACATGGAGATAATGAGTGGGCAGCTAGTCAAGAACAAAATGCCTTTAAACAATTTCCCCTAGCCATGAGTGCTGCAAGGAGACATGACTGAGGTCCCATATTCAAGTCTCTCTGGGCATGATAAGTTTTGCATTCCTCACTATAGCTCAGACTACTCCAAGCTGTTTTTCTTTTCTCACATGCAATTACATGTATTTTAGTCTGCCTCTCTCACTTGCTATGTAACTAACTGTAAAGATACCACAATATATTTCTTAGAACTTCTTGAGCAATAAGTTGAAATAATAGAACGATTCCTAAAAGTATGGGAGAAGGAGAGTTTGCTTAAAGGTATGAGGAGTGGCAGAAAGGGGCAGTGACACTATTGAAGGATATATTGACTGTTTTCTACTTTTTCCTAATTTCCAACTTTGAGTTTAGTTATAAAATAAGGTAGATTGCTAAACTTATAAAACACTATTGGATCTAAAAATAACTTTATAAGGTAAACATGGAAGATACTATCCTCAATTAGTAGGTAAAGGAACTAAATTTCTGAGAGGTCAAGTATCTTATATAGACTGACCAAGCTAGAAGTTCCTTGATATTAGAACTAAGTTCTTGTCTTATGATCCAGACTAGTTGATTTTCTGTGGGCCCAAATAAGTACGGATAATATATATACACAGAAAATGGAAGCTGAACATAAATATTCCTCCTTCTTTGCTTCCATGGTAAGTTGATTTTCATGGGCATATGAAGAAAATATTGAGGTTCTCTCAAGCTATGTGTCTACAAACCGTTAAAGTAGTATTCAAAAAGGTAAAAAAGATCCCTCTGCAAACTTACTTTTATTATTTGTTAAATTATTTTGACTACATTGATAGCCTGTATGAAATAAAAGAGATCTTTTCTTTCTAACAAATTATATTTATCCTGAAGAACCCAACTTAAGTTCTATGTCAGCTATGAAATATTGTTCTGACTAATGAAGTGAACATTGACATTTCTCTCTTCTGAAATCATGAGTAGTATTTTATCATAGTGAATATAATAGAATTTGTGTTGTTCTCTTATTCTCTAATAATAAAATTATGGCATGTAACTTTTGTTTAAAAACTCAAAATAATAAAACACTAGGACAAACCTTGTTTACCTCTAGCATAACAATCAATGGGTGTTGTATAATAAGGAATTTGTGTGGTCATTTTCCCAGGTTCCTGGGTGGGAAGTTCCTTGGAACTTCTCAAGTGATAGGAGTGTCTTTGTGATTCATGGGGAGACCATGGGACCACATCTGAGTTTATGCTAACAAGGTAACTCCTAGTGGACCTCCAGATAGCTTCTAGATGAAGGCTGCTATGTTGGAAAGATGATCCAGGGGATTAGAGGACTGGGTATTTAAACCATTTGATAGCTTCCCAACCTCTCAACTACCAGGAAGGGAAGACAAAGGCTAAAGATTGGCCAATGATTATAATAGAAATTTCATCATAAGTGCCACACTTTCCTGAGTTCTGTGAATCATTCTAGTAAAACATCAAAGCAGAGATGGTAGTGGAAACTGCCAACTTTGTAGCCATTTGGTTAGTACAATGGGTGATCTGGGACCCTTTGAATTTGTTATTAGTGTCTGACATAAAGGAAGACTTATTCAAGACTGTACCCTTAACTTGTGAAGTCTGAAGCCTGTGCTAACCCCAGATAGTTAATGTCAGAATTGCATTGCAATATTGCATGGGGTGATAAACTATGAAAAAACAAAATTTTGTTTTGTTTTGTTTTTACAGATGAAGTAACTAAAGACAAGCGAGTTCAAGTAACTTGCCCAAAACCATACAGCAAATACCAGTGGGCCAATAATTAATGCTAGGTTTTAATTCCACTGTTCTTATCACTGCTTTATGCTCTTAATCAATAATGTGTGATAGAATACAGAAGTTAAGATCAGTAATATACAATCATTCCCTTCACTTGCATCTACCACAGTGACCAGTATATGTTTGGACAAATAGAGTAGATAATCAATAAAAACATTGATTGAGTTCATGAACTGCTTAGTTAAATGCTTTTGCATAAAGAACTCTTGCCGTGACTGTTATTGCATTTAGGTTGAAAGAACACATGTAAGTTGAAGAAAGACAAGAGAAAATGGTTGTAAGTCACTGGTAAATGTGGGAGCAGTCAATTTCCAATTTGTAGCCAAAATTGATTTTCTGGTGAGCTAAAAATCTCTTGAAAACACTTTATGAGGTTGTCTCCCTATATGACTAAGCTTGTTTATGTATTTGTAAATGTTGAGACTATCTTTGGGTTATTTTCTGAGAATGATGTACAGAATGAAAAATATGGTGCTGTCTACTCTGGGGGAAAAAATAAACAAAACACTCACCTCAACCTGAGTATGTATGTCTCCATCTGAGCAGTGTATTGTGGGATTCCTCCTCATCTGTAAGAGGTTACTAAAATGAGATCACCTGCTAATTCTCCAAAGAGAATTGAACTCTCTTCAGGTGGAATTGACATTGGTCCCAGTAGCCAGTTGGATTTGATTAGAACAAATCAAGCAGAAGTGAGAGGGGTCGTCATCTTATAAACAGAACTGTGTCCTTGAGACGTCTGATCCTCTGCTGAATCTATTCCTATGATGAACCGATAAGAATGTCATTTGAATTCACACAACCATTTTGCCCTTGGAGATGGAAAGAGCACCCCTGAGAAATGAGCTTCCAAAGAAAACTGTCTCAAGCAATTTCTTTTTTCCTCTCTCTCTTTTTGTGCAGACTTCCTCAGATACATATTTTCTTCCATTAATCTCAAATTTGTGCAAATTAGCAGTATAATGATATACAGGCTGAACAATAGAATAATTTCTTTACTTCAGTTCTGTATTTTCCCCTTGATAGCCTAGTTGCCAAAGACCCATCATCTGAAATCTTGGCATTTATTTCTAATTCTCTGATCCAAAATCTATCATTTCTAAATATTTATAAGAGAGAATCTGAAAGGTTTATTCTGATTGTTAATCAGCCCCCTCCAATTAAGCTCAATTATACCCTATAATCATTACTATAATTATTGATTGATTAATCTTTCAACTATTAATTCAAAGTCGTAATTAAACTTTTTCTGGTGCTATTTAAGCTAAAATATAATTATTATGCAATTTTCCTGGTAGATGCAACATGTCTTACTGGCCTTATGGTATAGTCATAGTCCACTAGTTATGCATCGCTCACTAGCAGAATCTGAAAATGAGTGAAATAATCTCCTCTACACCCATTTCCAACACACACATGCATGAACACAGACACACACAGGATCACTGATAAAAAGTTAAGAAGAATAGGCAATGTAGAATGGGTAAATTTAATAAAAGAATACTAGGATCACAGATAGAGGTATACTTTTTTATAAACCTAATAGGTTGGAATCAAAGACTGCATGAGAAAAAAATAAATTCACAAGATACTAATAGTTTCCTATAAACCACCCAGCTTTTCAGTTTTATCCACGTGTGTCTGTGAAAGAGAAATAAGTTTCAGCTGTTTGAAGCTGTCATTTGGGGCTAGTTTTCCTGGTTTGATGGAAAAAATTGACCGTAGGAAAGAAGAGTAGCATATAGTCAGCAAAAGTCTATTTCCAAACACTTTGAATTCTTCATCATTTCTAATCCTTTCCATAACCCTAAGGGAAAAATTATGTCCATTTTATAGGTGAAGAAATATAATCAGAGAAGAAGAAGTCAAAATTAGAAACCATTCATATCAAACTTCTAATATAGCAAATATTCTTGATACTTTTATAAAATGTACAAAAAGAAAAAATACTAGTATAATAAAAGAAGATGGTTTGGGGATTACATAGATGGGACTCAGATATCAGGAGGTCTGTCAGTAGCTTGTGACCTAAGTCAAGTGTGATAGACATTGGAGTCTGAGATTCCTCATCTGTAAATTAGGAATAAAATATACCTTAAAGGAATTTTTCAGGGTTGATGATAATGTGTAGAACATAATGTACTTTCAATGGCTAGTATGAGAGCTTTTCATCAATGCCAAACATCATGTGTCACTTAATGCACCTTTGCTCTAAAGTTACTAGATCTTGATTTTAGTCCTAGTTCTGCTGCTGACCAACATCGGACTTTGAGGAAGTGATGCCACAACCACAGGCTCCACCCTCCCTCTCTGTATTTGAGCCTCATGGAATGTCACTATCTGAACCAGTCTTAGACGTTTTATAGACCAGCCCCTCATACCATGATGAGAACATCGAGGCTCAAAGAGTGTTAAGGCCTTTGCCTGTGGTTGCACTGCTAATTACTGACAGAATCAGCTCTCCAGACTCCTGGTTCAGAGAGCTCTTTCCACCACTCCACATTGTCCCTCAAGCTAACATTCGCCCTGCATTTTGTACAAGGTTGTCATAAGGATCAAATATGATTAAATATGGGAAAGTGCTTTAAAAAGTGTAAAGTTATGCACAAGAGCAAAGCATTACTATTAATGGGTTTCTTGGCTTCTTGGAGAACAAATGGAGATGTTATTTAAAGTGGCTTTAAAGTTTCCTTTTTGTTTCTTTAACTATGAAATGCTATAAAGTTGTGTTATGCTTTGCAATGAGAGTGCCAGGACTTGAAGAAGAGCCAGTGGTGTGCATTCTACTTACACTATGTGAAATTCTATCTGAATTGGATGCTTTCCTGATGCAAGGGCAGATAGCTTATTTGGGAAGTGATGTCAGGAAACTCTATGAATAGAATGGAAAAGTAAGACAGAAAAAGGGGGAAAAAACAGTAAATGGTGTGTTATTAAGTGTGTTACTACTTTGGACAACTGTAGCTGCATTCTACTAGCAAACACTGGGAGTCAGCTTAGAGACTTTGGACCAAAGGTATCTTTCCCAAGGTGATAACTAGAGTATTTATACACAGATCTCTGTCATTCCTTGGTTAAGGACATCTCACAAGAAGCATTAACTTCCCTGCACCTCTGACCCACCTTGCTCACACCGTTGACCAGGCACCTGTAGGGAGAGAAAACCCCGAGGCAAAGAGTTGCCACTGCTTTTAGTCCAAATCTTTTTAGCTTGCTTGGGAAAATGTTGGCATGTTTGGAGACAGACAATGATCCTTTGGTACCAACAACCTTTGTTACTGTGCTTCCAGGCTTTTGAGGTGTTAGCAAATTCATACATACAAAATTTGTCATTACCTAGATCAAATCCAAGAGGGACTAATATAAATGGGGATTGATTGGAGTATGAAAATAGTGGAAATGTTTGTGGCTGGCAGGAAAGGCTGGAGGACTGTGTTTATTATTCACTGATGCTCAGGTTTCGTGTGTTTCCTAAGTGAACACTGCGTCTCTCTAGATGAGTTGGTTGAGGGGGTTCAGATATAAGCTGGGAAAGAAGATATTATTACATTTCATCAATAGTCCTTCAGGTTCCCTTTCCTCAGGGAATTCAATGCCCTCCCATTATTTTCAGTTGTCAGAAACATCTTACTAGAGCTTCTCACCAAGGTTAGACTCCCTTTTTGGTGGCCCTTCATTATTTCTTTTCAACATTTTCATCCCTCGATCTTTGGCTTTCAGTTAGCTCTTAGACATAATAACAATCTGAGAAATGCACCCACGTAAAGATGTAATGCTGGGTGAGGATTTGTAGTATTGCTCTTTCTAGGAGTTTGTGTGTTCTCATGTGGATTTCTAGAGGTATGAAAAATGGAGCCAAAAAGGTATTGTTGAATGGTGGACTTCAGGCAATAAGCAAGGAACCAGCTATTCTGCCTATGCCTAAAACACTTTTGAGGAGCTACAGACGAATGTAGTCTGGAGACAATTATCCAGTGTACAGACCATTATCCAAGGTAGCTGATTAAGAAAAACATAGAGTTCATTGCAAATCACATTGCTCCCTAGATCTGGAATTCCACTCCCCTCTTGAAGAGTTGATCCTTGAAGATTCAATTCATCATCTCTTCATCAGGTTGGCCTGAGAATAGTATCTCTCACTCATTTTCATTTTTGTTAAACATCTACAGTATACATCACACACTGTCCTTTTTTGTCATTGTTTTATGAGTAAGACTCTTACCTCCATGAACTGACTGCAACCTGCTTGAAGACAAGACTTGTATTTTGTTCATTCTAAAATAGTGTTGAGTCCTTACGATTTGTCAAACCAAGGCAGGAGATGAACATTTATACACATTATCTCATTTGCTCTTGACAGCAGATTTGTGAGGTGACTATTATTAGGCAGATTTGGCTGAGAAAACAGGTTAAAGAAGATGAATAGACTTGTTGCAATCTTTCCTACTTTTTAAGGCTGTCCGTTGTATCTTGTAAATGCAAGTTGTAGAACAGCATAAAATGTTGTGTCTTCTTCCACAAAGAGTCACATGCTGTGTTCTCCCCATTATATAAGCACCATGGACTTCTCATGAGGTATATTATGTGCACTGAAGTCCAAAAACCCAAGCTTGGTCAGAAGCGGTGGCTCAGGCCTATAATCCTAGCACTCTGGGAGGCCTAGGTGGGAGGATCATTTGAGCTCAGGAGTTCGAGATCAGCCTGATCAAGAGCGAGACCCCGTCTCTAACAAAAAAATAGAAAGAAACTAGCTGGACAGCTAAAAATATAATAAAAAATTAGCCAGGCATGGTGGAGCATGCTTGCAGTCCCAGCTACTCAGGAGGCTGAGGCAATAGGATTGCCTGAGCTCAGGAGTTTGAGGTTGCTGTGAGCTAGGCTGATGCCACGGCACTTTAGCCTGGGCAAAAAAGTGAGACTCTGTCTCAAAAACAAAACAAAATAAAACAAAACAAAACAAAACAAAACAAAACATCCCCAAGCTTAAGACATTTTCTCGACACTTACCAGCTCCATGCAAGTCTGACCCTGCATTTCATTGCCTGTAAAGTGAGCGGATGCTTGGTCTACCCCTCTTGTAAAGTTTTACAGGGTCAAATAAAATAATGAATGTGGAAGCACTTACCATATTTAAGCACTTATCATGATTATTATGACTATAAAAGTTTAGAGTCAGACATGGGGTTAAATACTTGCCAATAACTACCATTTATGCAAATTTGAGAAAATTACTTGCCTTCTCCTTGCCTTGATTTTTTTATCTTTAAAATAGGAATAACAGCACATGTTTTTTCCAAAGAATTGTTTTGATGATTAAAAGGGATCATACTTGAAAAGCATCTATCATATGATAGATATTGATAAATGCTAGCTGTTTGGTCATTGTGTTATTGTTGTATTATTATTATACATTTCCAAGCAAATATACGCCATGATTACAGAATGTTATCAATGTAATTGCAATACATTGGGCCTTAGAGCTTCGTGAGTTGATTTCTTATCTTGGTCCTGAAAACTAATTAATATAATACCAGTACATTCACCTTCCCAAATTATAAAAATCAAGATCATTGGGGCATCTCACAGGGTTTCTATGAGTGTTAAATGAGATAATGTGTATAAGCATGTAGAGAAAAATCTGGTATTTCATTGGCATTCATAAGTTGAATCATCTTATCTTTCCATATTTTAGAGATAAAAGTTGATTTTGTATGCTGTGAAAATTTTCAAGTAGCATTACCAATATTTTTCTATGAAGTTATAATTTTTTTCTAGTATATTTCCTCAAACAAATATGTATGTATGTAACCTAACAGTTGTCAAAGGTATGTATGTAACCTAACTGATACCAAAAATCACAGAACACACCTCTTTATTAGATCAAGGAGTATTAAAGAAAATATCCTGAAAATATGTTCCATTTTTCCAAAAGTAAGGGAAAGAGGTAACTTTATGATAATAGATGGGGGAAAAGATAAATAGCAACCATCAATTTATTTTGTGGCAGATGGACTGAATGCACCTTGATATACGATTCTTGACTAGACAGGTGCTACCGCTATGGAAATGCTGCAAACCTCATGACAAATTTTGGACGATCTATGAAGTGCCAGCTAATGGATAAAAAATACAGTCTATTTTATAAACTCAACTTGTGTCAGACACTTGAGTTGTTCATAAGAGTGGCAGGAATCAATAACAGGCAGAAAATTCCAATCATCAAATAAACAGATAAAGCCTCCAATATCCAAGACTTAAGTGAATGTCTGCTGAGCAGCTACTTCTGCAGAGAAGTCTTCTAGCCTTTCAGTTATTTGGCTGGAAACCAAAGGAAGATTAAAGAATCAGGACTTGTCATATTATCATTGTCATTTTATTATCCTTTTTGTAAGTTCAGAAAGTCTGTACTGAGGAAACAGTTCTGGTGATGTCGCATGTGTGTTTTCCTAATAATGCTAAGACTTCTTGGATTTCTCCCATTAATTGTGCTATTTATTCCTAGAACTATATCTCCTCTCTCATGTATTCAGAACCACCTGGAAATGAAGTGTTACACCCAAGTGGTTTTCTCAGATAATTGAGGCTTGCAGAAGGCTTCCCCAAACCCCATCTCCTGACATATAACCATGCTGTCTGGGAAACTTTCTAATCAGTTTTGTAAGCTTCCCCACTTTTTAAAGCAAAGAAAATAGAACAAAACCAACATCATTCATTATTGTTCTGTTTTACAGTACAATCTCCTGTCTATGCTCTTGGAGTCAGTTGCCGCCTTTAGAGTCACGTCCTTTAATAGCATCCCCTTTACTCCTGCCCACCTACTCCTTTCCCAGACGCTCACTTTATTCGTTTTGTGGGTAAATTCTTAAGTTGAATGGGAAAAAAATTGATGACAAATAAGTAATATATGTATATAAATGAAGAAGATATATGATTTTTAAAAATAAAAATCATGGTTTTCATGAACTTCTTGACAGTTACTTTGGAATCACAGAGCCTGTTCTATAGCCTCACGTCAAGAGCTGTTCTCTAGAAAGTTGTTATGAGACACTTCTTTTTGGCATAAGCACTTTGATGATTCACATGGATCTCTACTCTAAAAACCTTGAAGCTACACCTAGAGACTGAATCCACTGCAGACAGTGGGACCTTCTGGTCTATGAGAAGATGACATATTAAAAATGGTAGATCCTCAAGCTGGAGGCTCACTATTACAATAGTGTATTGTTAGTCCTTCTGCTTCAGTTTCGGCAACTGATTTCTTGTCTTACATCTCATAACAATTGCCACTGTGTGATAAATTTTATTATTACTTTTCTTTTTTGGTATTAACTTTGGGTTTTGACCACACTTTGAACCCCATGTCCTAAGTGACCTTGATATTTTCCTGAAGACTATATGCGTGGCTGGATTCTAGTCTCTCTTTTCTATCATTGGACCTCTCTGGTATCAACAATATATCTATTTAAGTATCTGTTTATCACTTCTCACCAAACTTTCCAAATTATTTTCTATCTAAATGCTGAAATATTTGCCCATTTCTTGCATGATCTCTCTCTGATGTTGATACCTGATTACTTGAGTTTACTTCTATTTGACACTTGTTGACACTTTTCTCATTTTCTGAACTTCTATCTGGGTAGAAGCATCTAGTCATTATTTTCTGGCCCAACTTGTTAATAATCACTCTCTAACACTGTCTCTACCTTCCGCTCTATGCTTTTCTCAATTCAATAATAACATAGGTAGAATATTAATAGATCAATTTTTTAAATTTTATATATTCAAATGTCAGTGGTAAATTCCTGCTATGTGAACCATGTAATACAAAAAATTATAGTGCTTTAAATCCATAGAGCTTACCATTGTGTCCTTCCTCCCTTTCCCTCTCCACAGTTAGAGACAAAGACACTTCACCTCAATACCCAGCCTATTCCAGCCATATACAGCAAAGTGCACATTTGTAATTTTAGCTTTTGTTTCTTCAAAAAATAACTTCCCATATAAAGAACAAGTTGCTGGAAAATGCATGAACAATTTAGAAGATACTAGGTAAACACTGCAGAATAGCCTCGAGCAGACATACAAATCTAGTAAGAAGGGAAATGTTTTGATTGCAATCTTCTCACCAAAAAAAAATAAATAAATAAAAAAAGAAAAAAAAATTACTGACAAATAAAAACCTATGCTGTTCAGATTTCTTTTTTTTTCCCTTGATAGGTTTTGAGATAAAATTTAAGATTAAATATTCTCTGCATCACTAGATTTTACGTTCAGATAATATCTATAGTTAGGTACTAACTCACCTTTGTTGGTTTCTTGTTTTTCTGTTTTTGTTTTTGTTGTTGCTATTTGTTTTCTCATAGAAGAAATGAAAAGTTGAAGCCCACTTGGAAGTTTCTCTGGGGCATAATAATGCCGCCAGTGGAAAAGAACTTTTCTGACCCAGGAAAGGAATTCTCCCCCTATTCTTGACACAAATAAGCCCTAGATTTTCCTCCGTAGATAACAGACCTTGGTTACCATCTGACCAAATGGCTCTTTGATGTCATAACAATAATAATTGGAAAATTGTGAGGCAGGAAAAATATTTTTCAGTGTTTTCTTCCTTAATCCCTTGAATTCTGACCTCACTAACAGCTCAGTAGCCCCTCCACGCCAATTACTCTTCTACCAACAAGAACCTGAAATTTAATACACACTAGCATGCTTAGGAAAAAACAATTCTAATTATACAGCATGGACTTGTAGATTGATCTATTTAAATAAATATTGTGAATACAAAGATGAATGAGATCATTTCTGTGCCCGAGGGATTTGTGAGTGATTTTTTTTTTTTTTTTTGAGACAGTGTCTCACTTTGTTGCCCTGGCTAGAGTAAGTGCCGTGGCGTTAGCCTAGCTCACAGCAACCTCAAACTCCTGGGCTCAAGCCATCCTACTACCTCAGCCTCCCGAGTAGCTCGGACTACAGGCATGCGCCACCATGCCCAGCTAGTTTTTTCTATATATTTTTAGTTGTCCAGATAATTTCTTCCTATTTTTTTTAGCAGAGATGGTGTCTTGCTCTTGCTCAGGCTGGTCTCGAACTCCTGAGCTCAAACAATCCGCCTGCCTCAGCCTCCCAGAGTGCTAGGATTACAGGTGTGAGCCACCGCACCCAGTCGTGAGTGATTATTTTTAATTTAAATGATTACTTTGATAAATTAAGTCAAGAAATTAATACACTACCCATTTCTCTGTGGTATGTACATTTAAAAAGTGGACTTCAGTGGAAGAAAATATTTATCTTGAAAATATATGTAATTATCAGGAGATGTCTAGGAAACAAATATAGAACAATAGAAGTAAGGTCCTGTGCTTCTTCATAAATTTCAGATTGCAGCACATTGAAAACCACATGTAGAGCCAGTTTTACATATTTTGTTAGTGGTTAAGCAGTTTTTCTTTGACAATGCATTAAAGAAGTTTAGTTATAGATGCATCAAAATTAATCAATGCCTTAGGTATCAACCTCAGTAGGTTGCATCAAAATTACTCTGCATTGGGTACCAACCTCATTAGGTATTGTATAAGGCCTTCCAGTAGCCTGAATGAAGAAAGAAGATATAATGTCTACCCTGAGCAATCACACTACTGAGTTTCTATTACCTTAGTTGAATTAGAACATGAGTGAAGCAATCTTTATTTTTCACATTTTACAAGTGTTGAAAATGAATATTGGAGACATTACCAATGATGCCATGAAGACACTGCTAAATATTGCCAAAGCTACTGAATGAATGTCCTCGAGTTTAAACCCATATGTACCTGACTCTGCAAACTGACCATTAACTGCCATACTATATTTAACCTCAATGTAATTAAAACATAGTGAAGAGATAGGTAATAAAAAATGGAATAATATGCCCGACAAAATGACAGAATATGACGAATGCAGCATGGCTGGTTTTGACAAATAATTACATGGTGTTAGCTTCATCAATCATGATTAAAAACTTTTGTTCTGTCTTGTATTCCCACATCGCCTAAAATATCATAGACTCCTTATAAATGTTTGCTGATTCACTCATTTAATTAAAAAATATTTTAACTTGTATATAAAAGTTTGGAACAGAGCTGGATTTTTCTTAGTGAATGTGAGGTCTGGTAAGAGATGAGTCGGGATGACTATAATTCTTGGTGAAAGGGAACCAGACATTTTCTATTACCTTCCAACTTTCTGGAGAGACAACAAATGTTTCTGGAATTAGTTTATGAAAAGTAGAATCATCTTACTTGACAGGTGTGATTCCACAGTCTTTTTACTTTTCTCAAGGCTCAAACTCATAAAGAAGGTCTTATCACTACTTTGAATATACCCCCATCTGGGCAGCAGGAGTGCTAGTATGAGTGATTCTTCAGTCTGAACCTCCCAAATAGCTGAGACTATAGGTGTGCACCTCCATCCCTGGTTAATTTTTCTGCATTTTTTGTTTTTGTATAGATGGGGTCTCATTATGGTACCCAGGCTGGTCTCAAACTTCTGGCCTCAAGCAATTCTCCTGTCTCAGCCTCCCAAAGTGTTGGGATTATAGGTGTGAGCCACTGAGGTTTGGAAAAGAAGAATCAAAGTTCTAATTGCTTTGTAGTCACAATGGTCTTTAGTGCTACTCTTTAAAACATGATCATAAAGTGAGGTGATAGCTCAGTTTTAAGATCTACAATAATGGGTAGAGCACATCATTTAATTATTACAGAATCCTTACTTTAATTCCAAAGGCTTCTCTCCCACTTTTTATCTTATTTTATTTATTTTACTCAAATAATATTCAGAATTTCCAGATCAAAGCTGTCACTGAATTTGCCTGTCAATTTTGGAGAAAATCAGGTTTATGTGTTTAAAACAGTTTCTAAAAATATTATAATTCAAATGTAACTTGTTTGATACTCTTGTGAAAGTTTCTTGTCTCCGGGCTTGTACTTTTAAATAATGAAAATGAATAACCAGACTTGAATGAATCTGTAAATCTATGAGGTCGTGGTAGAATGACACGGGATGTTGGGTACTAATTGTTTCAAACCTATAAAGACCAGAGGAATTAGTCATAAATACTGAACCTTTGAGTCACTGTGATGGATAAACAGGATTTCATACAAGGAGTTCTTCCCACTACCCTTCATATCATACACATCAGCAGATGATTTTTCTGCCTATATATGAAACAAACTGTATCTTTTCATGGTTAAAAAAAATGCCTTGCCTTTCCCATATCCTGCACATCAGCACGCACAGAGGCTACATTTCCCCAAAGTTCAGAGAGGGATTTTTTTCCCCCAGCATCTCTACCTGCCACACAGACCTCTCACAGCTCAGGAAGAGACACAGCCTGAAATGCACTGCCAGGCTTTGAACACTCTCTGAATAGCTCTTGTCAGTCAGGAGCCTGCATTTCATGTTTCAGATTTTTCCCAGGGGGCTTTGATGTTAATCCATTTCACACTTCTAACACATCTGTTCTTCTTCAGGCTTTCTTATCTTTTCTGAGCATTCAGATATATATGTGGGAAAAAAAGAAAAAAAAAACTTTTGGCTGTCATTGTACAGTTTCTGAAGGAAGACTTTAATGATGAAGCACATTCCACCTCACTTCATTGATACTCAGTTCTAACCACATGAGATGCTGCATGGGAGCTGCAGTTTTTTGTTTTTTTTTTTTAATTACTACTTGTCCATTAAGGTCAGATGGCCAGGATGCTGGAAATAATTAAAGAAGCCACCTAAGTATTTGGTAAAAAATGTGCAACTATGTCGTGGGTTTTTGCCAGGTACCTAGCCCAAAGAAAGATACTGAGGAAATGCAAAATGCAAGGGCATAGAAAAGCAATCCTATTAGTAATAGCATAAAATCCCATTGGTCAACAAGGATAAACAGGTGAAACATTAAATAATCATACAAAACATTTAAAAAAACTCAATATGACACCTCATATAATTGTACAATGCAACATATAAATAATTGGTAACAATGGTCTGACCATTGATTCTTACCAAACAAAAAATAGAAAAAGAAGCAGCGACTATGGACTGGAGAGAGCTGAGAAAGCTTTGGTGGGAAAGATGTGTGGCCAGAAGGTCGAGTAAGTATGCTGTTTAAGCTTGGGGTTAAGGATCATGTGGAACAAAACTTTATCAATCAATGACAAAATTCATCTGGCATTGATGGAATATCTTTTCTCTTGGCAGACTTATTGTAGTTGTTAAGATAAGTGATCAGGCCTGTTTTATCCCTCAGCAGGCTTACAATTACAAAGGGCAATAAAGAAAAAAGAAAAATAACAATTTTGTCCTAATTATATGCATAATGATCTATACATTACTAGGGTGAAATATTATAACAATTAATATACCAAGGTACTTGTTCTTTTTTATTACATCCTTTCAATCCTATTCTTTTGTTAGAAAGTAGCTGGTCCTACCCTGATAAAATAAAAAGAACAGCTCTGCAAAATGCTACAAAGTGCCCTATTAGATCTATTACATGAATTTAAATGGAGGCTATTGTCAATGTTATCTGTCTTTCTTCTTCTTTCAATGAATGAAGCATGGCAAAATTTAATCTACAAACTGCTTTGCAGAACATTCTGCAGTCACTACAGAATTTCATCATTAAGCATACAGGCTACAATTAGCAATGTACCTTACAGAACTTATTGTCTAGAATTAAAAGTGACCAAAGGAAAGTAAAATATTAAGTATATACTCTTCATAAGAATATGGACTCAGAAACTGAATGGCATTTTTTATGTTAACATAAAAGGCCAGACCTTGCAAAGGGGTCTATTTTGATATAACTTGAAAAAATTCTATCTGCAGCTCCCATCAATGGACATCTATTTCAGGAGAGAATGATCATCCATATGGGATGCTGTCTGAGAATTTCTACATGGATGAAAGCTTGTTTTAGAAAGCTTTTAATCAATTCTATAATCGAGTAATTCTATGATATATCCATACAATTTTATGCAAAATGAGAGAAGATGTTAAAATGAACATTTGGTCTGAAATGGAATGACAGCTGAGTGTCACAGGGGATGTGAGTATGAGGGGTGTGTGCTGGGGGGTTATTTCCACAACCCTTCAAGTATTGTGATTGTAATACAACAAGAAAGTTATGTGCAAAAAAAATACACATCTATTACCCACCTTCTAAGTACACACTAACATAATAGTTTTCCTATTGAAGTGATGGGGAAAATGTTACATGCTGAGCTATAGGTTCCTGTTTTGTGCAATTCAGCTAATGCAGAAGGATTAGAAATTTGGAGACCTGATCCTACAGATTTACTCATCTCCTTTTCCCTCATTAACCCTAGCCAGCCTCTTGACAATTAAAATTTTCCTTATTTCTTTCATAATAAATGACTTGGAAACAAACAAAATGTGGATACATTTGGATACAATTATGTCAAACGTCCGGATACAACAATAGCAAAAAACCAACCCAATGAAAAAGGGGGTGCATTTTATACAGTAAGATGCTGGTTTACAAAGTTCCAAATACCTATTAGGCCAAATGTTATATGTCATAAATTTGCAAGTTTAGTTTTGAAACATAAGTACTGCTCAGTTGTTCTTTTGTGGTATTGAAAGAGTAAGGCGTTCTCTTCACGATAATATTTTTGCATGGAGTTTTAAGAATTCAACCCTTAGAATATTTGTTATAGCTTATGGTGACTACTTGTGATTTCCAAGCCAATGATGCTGCTGTGTAAATCAGCTAATTACAACCTAACCTCTGATAGCTAATTGGTAAAAAAAAAAAATGAGAAGGTTTGAAATATTAAACTAGATCTTGAATTACCTTCAACCCCATTAGCACATTGTATTGTTGAGCAGTGATTTCAGTAAACGAGAATTCTAAGTAGAATGAAACACAAAAGACCAAAATAAAAAAAAAATACTAATCATACAGATTATCCAACACAGGCACTTAAATTACAATTCCTGTTTTATAGTTATTATCATATCTCTGTAATCCATGTCCCTTTACAAGGCTATTCAACCTATAACACATGACGGGAAGTGCATTGCTCTGCTATTTATAAGGTGCCTTGGGTCATGTTATATGGCATAAGACTAAAGGCAAAATGACTTAAACTACCCAAGAAGTGCAATAATCCCTAAAAAGTGCACAGCCTGGAGTATCTTATTGCTGTTATGAAATGAAATTCATACATTAAACTAAGAAAAATTGTCAGATCCAGAGCATTTATTGGAAATAATAAACATGTCTGTCTATCCATTGATTCATTTTTCTGGCCTATAGGAACAGGAAGTGATTGTTCCAGCCACACAGATTATCTACGGTGTCTGTGATGCAAAGTGCATTAATTTTGTTGGTTTCAGACTTCCCCAGCCATTGCAAAAAGACCCATTATACCAACACCTTTTAAACTGGTGGGTTTCTTTCCCTGACATTCTCTTGGTTTCCACTAGGTTTGAGTTTAGCAATGATCTATGTGGAGTGGAGAAAAACATCAGGTCCCACATGTAATATACATGTATTGGCAGAATATAGTCTGGGAAAAGAATTTAGTTACATTGTCTGCTTGGATCACGATAAACTGAGAGCAATGATGAATTAAAATGTGTCCAGTTTGAGGGAGGCATTGAGGGGAGAGCTCAGGAGTTAGGAAAGCTGGCTTTATTTAACACCTTTTTAATGACCCAGAAGAGGGATGGAACCACACACTAAAGGAAACATTAAGCAACACTAAATTGGAAGATGTTGCAAGTACCAGTGAGGACAGAAAAATAATGTAAATGCAAATGAAAGAGGTTAGAGATGTCCACAACAACAACAACTTAAATTCAGCTTGGCAATGTATAGATAGATTCATTAGAAAAAATAACATCTAAGCCATGTCTATGTTAAAGGAAAAAAAAAAACTGTATGAGAAATATCCAAATCCAGATTTTCCCACATTGAATTTCACAAGTGACACCGAACACCTCGTTTTACTGACTGTTTTGTTTACCTGTGTATCTTAACATTATAACCTGAGAGACTACTACTCTGCTTTTAGTAATCAGTGATTTATTTGTAGCCTCTACAGCATTAGTTTCTTTTGCCTAGCACCATTACTGACAAATATTACTCTTATGAATAAGTCTCACTGTCAAAGCTGTATAAACATTACAAAGAAAAAACAGCCCTCATTCCTGGATGATAATATCTTTATAGAAAGAAACAGGGTGTAAGAATCACACAAAATATGCACATAGCTTCAGAAAACCCAAAGCAAACCCATGTACAAACATGAATACAATGAATACATGAATTCACATGGGTTCATGTTGCAAACACGACTTTTAAAAAAATGTTTCTTTTGTGGATATTTATGTTTGTGTGTGTATATGTATATGATATGTATGTAAAGAAATTTAGTGGTAGTATAAAAAGCAAGGTTCTCCAAGGCGTGCTTAATATTGTATGTGATACTCCCCTTCTCACTCCCACACACATACATACCACTCCCAAAAACAACTAAAAAACTTCTCAACTGTTCTATAGCAGTGTTTTGTGTTTAGTGAGGACTGCATCTCCTCCCTAATATAGAACAAAGTCATTCTTACCCCTCAGAGAAAACAGTATGGATGTTCACCCATAGAGATGTTTGTTTACAATCACCAAAGTGTAAGGAACCCTGTTCTGTAACATTCTTCTGAGAGTCTGAAGAGATTATGATGCCACTGACCAAGAATCACAGTCTTAAATAATTGATGGACTAGAGGAGAGAAGCATGACATTTTGGTTTGCTAACCGTGGAAGCCATTAATACAAGTTTCTCATTTTTTAATACGAGGGAAGGTAGGCCTTGAGTAGACAGGGCAAAGACTAGAATTCTAGAACTCTTGACTTCATGTGTAGCTCCTTTTATGAGTGTCTAATCTGCACACCTTTAGTGTGGGTCACACTCCCCAGCCCATTTCACTGTGGGTGCACTGTCCAGAGTAACAGGAACAACAGTGCAGGACTCTGGAACTAATGCAGAATTTGGTGTACTCTCGGTTTTCTTCCAATTAGACCAACCAGCCTATCATTTTATCAGTATTTATCACTCAGTTATTGACTTTCATTTATCAACTTTTGAAAAATTTTCCAGATAGTGTCAGCTGGAAACTGTAGGTTGGTCACTTTTATATAGAACCTAAACAATATGGCAAATATCTGGGTTCAAATCCTGGTTCTGCCCTTGTGTGATCTAGGAAAAACTGTATAAACTATGTGCCTCAGTGTTCTTATTGCAGAAATTGTGAAGAAGAATTCTGTATCAAAGCAACACAAATAACCTCAACTTAAATCATATACCTTTGCTATTATTTGTCCACTTCAATAAACATCAGGAACTACACCCACTTATATGTTATCCCTTCTCTGCATCCTTCTCCCCAATATCTGAGAAACAAATAACAGATTTCTTTCTCTTTTCTTTTTTTTATATAAGAACATAATCAACAGATTTAATTGCTTAGGATTCTAGAGACATACATGTTGTCATATTTCCTTGTGAACACAATGCCTTATCACAATATTTGTTTCAAAAAAATAAGTCCTGGTGACACCTGGTAAACTAATAGACTTTTCTCTCTGTTCCATATGTGTGATTATGAGCATTTCCAAGCAAAGTCAAAGCTGTCATGTCATTTCGGTTTTTCAGTGAAGGAAATATAGAAGATATAATATCCACAGAGAAAGCCTAAAAAGTCAAGTGACTTTACCAGGATCACACAATAAGTTTGTGACAAAATCTGGATTAGGCATATAGTGTATTTCTACTATTCAAAGATGTTTCCCTGACATGCTTAATCTTTGACAGTGAGATACAATCAATACACACCACTGATATACTCAGTGTAATCAAATCAGTGAGATGTTCCACTAATCAATTGTCTTCAGTAAACAAACAAGCCAAATTAGCATTCAAAATATTAATTGATAAAATTTTCCAATTCATTCAACAGGCTTGGCAATTTCATGTGAAGGGTCACAAAAACAGATTGTATGTTAATGGTTATTTATTGAGGAAAACTCTAATTCACCACCCCATAGAATTATATATTTTAAAAATCTCCTTCAGGCTCAGAAACAAATTGTTGGACATTCACAGAAATGTTGTTGCAAAATGAATGGATTTGTCACCAAACAAGAAACACATAAGCAGACTGGCTGAATGTGCCCTAATTATATTTCAGCCTTGGGTTGACACTGACACATGTGTTCTGCCATGTTTTCAGGGAGCTGAAGTCTTATTATATGGGTGGTCGAGGCTATTCCTATTCTGCTATTATAATTTTACCACATTTTTTGAAACGACCTTCATGTTTCTTTTCTTTAACTTCAACCTGAGTAAATGAGATGGAATTGTAAGTAATTTATAGCAAGATTTAACATTCAAAACTTTGAAATGCATTGCAGTGATGCATTTACTACAACACTGAATAAACAGTCAACTAAGCCAACTAATGACAAGAAAAATAAGATTGGAATTCTAAAATTAAAATAAAAGGCTCACATTAAATTACCTAGCTCTGTGTCTGGCTAAGCATTGGATTTTTTTTATTATTTTTCTGCCTGAATACTTAGAGGTAATTCTCAATTATGTCTTAGGTTTTTTGAAGTTCACTGGAGTCACCAGGGATAAAGGAACATCAGTGGGAGCCAGGGAAATCGATATTGGAAGTGTGCATTTAAGGAGTATCCACGCATGTTGGATGTACTCAAGCACTCTCAGGACAAGAGTAAGTCAAGACCAAGGAAGAGTTGGACAATCCAGCAGAATCCACGTGTAAAGTGAGGTGGAAGATGAGGATACATGCATCATCCAGCACATGGAGAGCATCATTTCCCAATTCGGTGGACCTTGAGAAATAAGCTTGGATTGATCCCTGAATGGCTGAGTGTATAAAAGGCTGTGGAAATCTTCCTCACGGATAAACACCTGGATGGTCAGGGACACACAAACCATCAGGGATGGATGGTTGGCTAGAGATCCCTATTCCTCATCCACTCTTTGTTTCCAATAAAGGGGGACATAGTTCTAACAGGGTCTCATATTCATCTATTTCACTCTAAAATTTGAGATAGTCCATCACTGTTATTTCATACTAACTATCAAAAGTATAACCCTTAGATCAAATTCACCTTGTATTTAAGCCTAAAGTTTTACTTCTTTGTCAATTTAATGACTAAATGGTAGTTGCCACACATACTCGAAGGGGAAAATTGTATGTATTTTCACATTTTTTCAGTGACATTGAGTCAATGGATAGGGGTTATTCTGGGATGTGTTTACATTGAGGAAACAGTAAATGTCACAGAAGAACTAGATTAACATGAGGAAAAATAATAAACAAGAAAATCAGAAGAAAAATATCATTAAAAAGATGTATTATACTTGAAAGCAAAATTTCATCCCATATTAGTCAATACTGTTGATTACATATATACTATTGTACTCCATGAATGTGAACCATCTTTGAAAAAATGCAAGTTTGTCCTCCTGATACTTTGCCTCACACGTATAATATCCGCTTTTTTCTTTTGCAAGTCAGAAAAAGGGAGGTGATAAGCTATAAAATAGGCAGTAAACTCCACTTTATGGCTTGCAGTGTGGAGTCCTAAGTCACCTTCAAAATATAATTTCCTTGGTTCTACATGCACCTGAGAAATGGTTTCATGGTGTTAATTAAGAGATTCCCAAATTTCATTTATGAATTATTCCTTCACAGAAGGTGAAAATCAACAGCTACCTGAGATCCACAAGGCAAGGGTCTCAAAACCACCAGGCTTACAGTTTGCAAGAGAGATAATTGAACAAGGCAAATTCCCTTTTAAATAAAAAGAATGTTGTTAAATGAGTAACTGAACAAGGGGAAAACTAGTCTTATTCTATGAAATATTATGGCTCCTGTTGCAAATTACTCACCTAAGGATTGAGTTAATAATAAGGAACACAGCAGAGTTATATGTCTTCGGTCTCTTCAGAGATATCACACAAAGGCAGAAAATTTCCCCCAGAGTTCTACTTGGTTGAAAATCAAAGACTCCTTCAAACTTCTGTTGACCTTAGAGAAATTACATGATTTCCATTTTCAAGGCCAGTGTTCATTTTATTTGGTTAAAATGATTCTTTGGAAGAGTGATACCATATAGAGAACATTCAGATCAGCAGCAAGGAAGACTCTAGGATGACTTCAGCTCACTAAGGTTCTTAACTTTCTTCAGTTGCTCTGTGGGCAATAACTAATCATGAATTGTCCCATATTCCAAGTGTCTTAGCATCGTAGCAGATACAAATATATATCATAAAGTCTCTTAACAATTATATTATACATTTTCTCCTGATACAAATGATATTTAAGTGAAACTTAGGTAAATTGGCACTCGACAACTGGCAACCAACACACATATTCAATTCAACTAATACTTACTCTAGGTTAACTAATTTGCTAGCCCTGTGCAAGGCATTAGCTCTGTGACTTTGGCCTGGTAATCTGAATTCCCCCAAAGACACTGCTTTCTCATTAATGGAGTGAAACTGTTCTTCAGTGGCTTTTTAACTCTGCTCTTTAGAATTCTGGGGATTCTTTAGAGAAATGGCAATAAAGATACATTGAATAGGTTACAGTAAGCAGTTTACCAAGCTCTGGTCTATTCTATCTCTAGGCTTCTATGTTTGAATCAAAGGGCTTCCATTTTAAAATACTGGGAAACCACTCAAATGATCTTTAAAGCTCCTGCCGGCTGGCATCTGTGGGTTCTACGAACAGAGGATTTGTGCAACATGATCTGTGCCCTCAGGCACAGTTGATTAAAACAACAACAAAAATAAATACATAGGAAACAGTAAATAACCCAGGCCTTTCAGGAAAAAGAGCTCAGTCTTTGAGGTCAGGTGACAAAAATTTTAGAATCTCAGAGATGCAGTAAGGAAAGAGAGTGTCAGCAAGGTTAGAGAGGAAGAACTGGCCCAGGAAAGGGAGAAGGGGATTGTGTGGGGAGGTGCAGTGCAAAACAGGAAAGGAAATGAAGATTGTCAGAGAGAGGAGTGGAAGTGGCCAGCATGGAAGCTGCACCGCCCACTCAGACATATCAGTGGGGAAAAACGTTGCCCAGAAATTCCATGGCCAAACATTAGTGGGTGTTATTATAAAAATCAAGGAAGATTCCTCAAGGTCTTGAGGAAAAGCTTGAGGAAATGAGCCCAGCCAAGTTTATTAGATATGGCAACGAGTAAGTGGAGGGGATACAGCTGAGAGAACATGTGGCAATCTGGCTCTAGGCTGGGACATGAAATGCAGAGTAAAGAATAAACCACTGTTTCATTGAGATGGCCTCATTTTTTACTGAAACCCACTGTATTATCATCTAAGCTTCTTGGGTGTCTTATTTACTATTGAGCAAGTATTTTTTCTACCTTCCTACTCAAAGCAACGAGGTACGTGTTATGGACTGTAACAATACTACACAAACCCTTGGAATCCGGTGGCCAGTGGAAAACAAGTGTGGTTAAGACTGGACTTTTCTATCATGTCCACATTCTCATTTCACTTTTTATCATAGGCAAATCATGTAATAATTTGCTTCCATTTCCTGACATGTAAATAACTAATATTTTTAAATTCTGACTCACATGAGGGGATTAGGTAAACAATCTCAGGGAAATTGTTTATAAAATGTGTGGATGATATACTGCTTACCCTGGAGATAAACATGATTTCATTAGACGGTCAGCTTCCAGACCCTGTTGTGCCTGTGCTGCTTGGCTCTTGGGCCAGGAAGTCCTCTGCATTCCTTTGCAGTTGGCGGGCTAGGTTCTGATTGTCAGATTGCTAGGGTGTTCCTTCCTCCCCCAGGTGTAGAAATAGCTTGGGTGCCAGCGTATGTCCCCAGGAAGGCCAGAGGTCCTTCACTGTCTACCTAGCAATAGGTGCCTGGAAGACTCATATTCATTTCTTGAGGACAACATGCACTTTACACAAATGAAATTCTCCTGGATCTGCTCAAGAAAGTCTTCTACCTCCTGGCTCTGTCCTGTACCAGACCCCTAGTCAACCCTGATGAGGCAAGACGTTAATCCAGTGTCAGATCTGTGCTTTGTTTCTGCTTTGCTTCCCCTGATCTGCAACCTGTTGGAACTTAGACAAAAGTTACATGTCTATGTAACTTTAGAATTCAGACTCCAGCCAGACATGGTTCCTTTATTTTTTCTTCTCCAAGTCCCTAACACTAACCTTGGCTATGAATCCTTCTGCCCTTCATATCCTCAGACTGTACACACCTTCTTAGCTCATTTGCTTATGAATGGACTTCTTTTACCTTGGAGTTCCAGTCTTTTGACTGGCTTCTTATTACTATATTAGGATAAGAATTGTGCACCAAAATCCAACTTTGATTTAGGGGATAAACTTCGCTATTAAGCCTTTCTCTTCCTGTGAATAGAGAAGAAGTCCTGGCCCAGAGCCCAGAGAATGGGCCCTGCTGGCTAAGTAGAAGGGTTTTAATAATTACAACTTTTTTCTCCCATTCCCAGTACTGAATATCATTTACCTTATTTGAACCCCACACTCCACCTCAAGTCCTGACACTGACTCTTATCTGACTCTTGACAAGCTCAGTGATCCAGTACTCTTGAAAGTCCTGGCACCCTCCATGCTTTCCACCAACTGTGACCTAGGTGAAAAGAAATTCTGCCACCAACTGAAACAACAGGTTGTGTTCTGTTGGACACAATGTCATGAAGGTCTCATGCTGTCACAATTTGTACCTGCCTTTGTGGAGCTTATAGTCTAGTTGAAAGACAAAACCGAAACTGAAATGATAAGGCATCTTATATTTATGTGCCAGAAACCCTGTATTAGTCAACGGTTCTCTAGAGAAACAAAAGTAACACATTATATAGAGAGATATATAAAAGAAGATTAATTATAGGAATTGGAACACATCATCATGGAGGCTGAGAGATCCCACATTCTGCCTTCAGTGTGCTGGAGAACCTGGAAGCCTGGTGGCATGATCCAGTCCAAGTCTGAAGGCCTGAGAACTGCGGTAAGGGTGGATGGGTTGTGGGAGAGCATGGGATAAATCCCAGTTCAAGTCCAATCATGAGAATCAACAGCACCTGTGTATATCTCAGGGTAGGAGAAGTTGGCTGCCTCAGCTTAAACAAAGCAAATTTGCTCTTCCATTGCCTTTTACTTTCATCCTGGCTCTCACCTGGTTGAATAATGCTAACCTGTGTGGATGAAAGAGCACTTGTTTACTTAATCTACCTATTCAAATGATAATCTATTCTGAAATACTCTCAAAGACACCCCAGAAATAATATTTTACCAGCTATCAGGGCATTTTCTAATTCAGTCAAGTCAACACACAAAATTAACTGTCATAAAGACCAAGTCACACTGTAAGTGTGTGAGACTGGAAATGCTTGAGGGATTTGTAGAAACTGTATTGATGGTGAGAGCTCCATTCTTGAAAGCCAGACTCCGTGGAGTGTTACACCTTCAAGGAATATACTATTTTACAGATGAGGAACCAGAAGCTTAAAGGTTAACTATTTTCCCAAGATCACACAGCCAGTGCAAGATAGACCTGAGAATCAATCCAACTCCCTCCCTCCCATTCGGGCCCCTAGGCTCTTCTAGAAAAAAACAAAACAAAACAAAACAAAAAAACAAAAACTCAATGCTGGAGCTTAAAGAAGGATGCAATTTGAATTGTTTGAAAATATGAACAAAGGGAATATGATTTGAACCCATATGGCTTTGTCAAAGTTAATCAATCATTTGTACCAGTCAATTCTCATTCAAATGGAAGAGACCCCTGTGTGATTTATTGAACTGTCTATTATTTCTACCAATTCCATTAGGATTCTAATGGTGAGTATTACCTGGCAACTACAGCAAGTATCCGGAAGCTCCTGAGCATTGGTTCTGGGCAAAATGTGGCCCTGGATGATTGTGAAAGAAAGCCAGACCCATTCAGTGTGGAACCAATTAGTTCTTACCCTTACTACTTTCTCATCCGCAAATGGCTTTTTTCCTTTTCTCCAGCTGTTATCTGTTTTTCAGCCTGCAGTTTCTCTAATGAGGTATCTGGTACTTAATCTTTCAGAATAATGAATGAGTCAGTCTCTCTGCAAAGGTGCTTCCTGTCCTGGGAGCACTGTGGCGGTTTGTCTGGATGCCAGTCTATTGTTTGTCGGGATTCTATGAAGCCAGCTCCCCTGAAAGTCTCTGACATTGAGATCGCCTCGCCTCACAAAGATGGAGCATCCTGAGAATGGCAAGGCTGTAAAGACAAATATTTCACCCCTCCCAAAACATAAAAAATTGTGTTAGATTCTCAAGAAAAGTGAATGTCATAGCATATGCCATTCTAAAAATTAGACTTATCAATAAGAAAATAAATTCTCAAGTTTTTAAACTACCTACACGGGCACAGGTACACACAACTTCAAAACCACATACTATAGACATTAGTCAGAATGGCCATTTAAATATAAATAAATAAAAAGTAAATAAAATTGTTAATTTATTTCTTTAATTGCATCAGGCACATTTCAAGTTCACAATAGCAAGGTGGGACTACAGGATACCAGTGTTGGACACCACCCTAGAAGAATAAACAAAGGAATTTACTGTCCTCAGGGACTGCCTTAGTAATTATATCAAGCACAAAGTAACATAAATAATAAGCAGTTGGCATAGATTCTGTCCAAACAGGGGACAGAAATCTAGCATTTTTCACTAGACACAAGCCATTTAAAAATCTCACCCCTATCTCCATGAGTCTAGAGGATAAATAACCATGTGATTCCCCAGACTAAATCAGCTACTCTCTACAACAAAGATAAGGAATTGCCCATTCCTCAGTTTAATTCACAGAGCAAGAAACAGTAAATCCTTTCAAGTGGTATATCTCATGATATAATCTCAAGTTTACCTGGATCACGGTAACCTGATGAAAGAGTTTAATAATACAATTAAGGGCGACTTTAGAATCTGCATTTAACAAGCCCTCTAAGGTATTCCTTTTCACGTTACAATTTGAGGATATTTGCATTAGAGTCAGAAAGAAATGACCTCTTGGTCTCTCTTATTTATTTCTCAAAAGTAGACACAGTCAGACCTCCTGGATTTGACTCTTGGCACGGCCACTTACAACTATGTTAACCTCGAGCAGGTTGCTTTCCCAGAATCTCCCCAGTGGAGGCCTCCTTTCATATCATTGGTGAGGTTTGGCTGTGTCATATGCCCTTGAGTGAGCTCAGAGCAGGCAAAGCAGAATAAATGGTCATGATTGCCTAGACTAATTAGCTTTCATCACAGGGCAGGAGACAGAGCCAGGGAGAACGTGATCATCCGGTACTCAACATGGTTAGAAGTCTTTAGCAAGGAAGAACATCAGTAGAAGGGCTCTTAGGAGGTAATCAACAGTGTCTGGCAAAGAATCTTGTTTGAGGCTCAAACATGGGTTATTATTGCTGATCCTACATGACAGAGGAGTATAGTGAACTTCGGAACTGTTCACAATACTTACTCCAGTCTGCATAGCTTGTTGGCTGGAGATTCACTGTCAGAGGCACTGTCTGCTCAGTCATGGTGCCTTTTCTCTGCAGTTATAGAGATTACTTCCACTGGCTTGCTTTTCTTCTTTTATCACAATATGTTTTCCCTTTTATATGTCCTTCCTCTTTTTCTTGTATATTTTATGTGAGGACATCTCCTCTGCACATCCTTCAACTTCACATCTCCTGAACCTCCTTGCTACCAGGCCCAAAAATATACCTTGAAATTTTCCCCTTTCCCCCTTTCCCTTTAGTAGCAAACATTGTGGGATTTTTAAGTCAGTCACTTGATGTTAACCACCAACCATGTACACAGATAATTCTATTCTGCATTTAGGAATAAATATGTATGTGTGTGCGTGCACATGTATGTGTACATATATATATATATATATATATGCACACACACACACACACACACTCACACACACATGCACACACATATGCATTTTCTACCAAAAAGATAAAATGAAAAAGAGACCCAAAGCTTTCCTCATTATTCAGGTTTAGGGAGGATATTGCAAATAGGAGGAAATCTGACTTCTCTTCATCCTCAATGGGGAAAATATACTGCAGACTTCTGAAGAAGTGGAGGGAGCATCAAACATCAAAATGTATCTTCACAAAAGGAAAGAAAGCCAATACCCCAGGAGTTGGAAACCCCCAGTCCATTATAGTTTTTGCAACCGTCTGGCTGCATTTCGAAACCTCGTATTTATGAACTTACTCTCATCTTTCCAGCTGTTCCAGGCAATGGCCTAAAAGGAAGATGATAGCTTCAGGTGGGGAATAAGGAGCAGATGGAGATGGTCACTTCAGGCATGGGGTCCTGTTATCATCACCATGCATTTGACTCCTTAATTATTAAGGAATGAGGGTAGAGAACTTAAGGGAATATAATGAGCATTTTCAAATAGGCTGTATTTTTGCAAAGTGCCCATGAGGAAGCACCTGTTCTGGTAACATTCTTTACTGCAGGAATGTTTTGGGGTTTTGTTCATTTGTTTTCGCTCGTTTCAAATTATTTCAAGGAGGCAATTTTATCTTTGATCATTTAATTTTAGTAATAAGGGTATATTGTCCTCCAAAAGCTAAACTGTCCTGTAGAGCCCTACTTGACTAATTGTATATCGTCGTAGGTAAGCTATAATAAGAATGACAACTATGCCATTTGGGATGAGTCATCTTAAATTTCTTGGCTTTTATATTTAATTGTGAGGTAGAGATAATACCAAGGCTAGTTATATACCCAGGTTAACTCTCAATAATAGGGCAGATTAGCTGAGATGATTAGAACATTGTATAATGAGATGGAAATAACAGTTTGGCTCCTCGTGTGGGTTAACTCATGTAAAAGTTGTAAATAGCACTATAACAACCATGACAGCATGAATATCAGTCTTATAATCGGTCCATCCATCTCATAGAAGCCCACTGTTGCAATACAATTGGTGGTGTGACTACTCTCTTCAGAATCCACCCCTCTACCAGGGAAAAAATGATTTAAAATGCCAGTGCCACTTTGTACAAAAAACTGCTTATGAGAACATGTAAAGACACTGGTATTGACCTTAAGACCATGGAAACATGAGTGGAACTAAATTTGAAGCCTTGAAGACAGGATAGGGGAGATATAAAAAATGAATAGCCAGCAGGGGTAACTAACTCTGCGTTATGGGAAAATATGGGACATAGAATAGCCTTCAAAGATTATGAAGGATCTGGCAGAAAGAAAGGTGCAATGTAAGATTTTCTTCTAGAATTTTTATGATTTTATGCCTTAGATTTAAGTCTTATATCCAGTGTGAATTGATTTTTGTGAGAGGTGAAAGGTGTGAGTCCTGTTTCAGTCTTCTACATGTGGCTATCCAATTTTCCCAGCACCATTTATTGAATAGGGATTTCTTTCCCTAGTGTATGTTCCTACCTTTTCCTAGCATATGTTTTACTATACCTTTCAATGCCCTGTGAACTCTGTATATAATACAGAGTTGGAAAAATAGAATCTGTGAGCTACATCCAGCCTGCTGCCTTTTTCTGTAAATAAAGTTTTATTGAAACACAGCTACATCCATTCATTTGCATATTTTTATGGCTGCTTTTACGCTTACAACTGTGAAGTGTTACACACTGATAAAATAAACTTACAAAATGATACAGATTTGATTATACATTTCTAAATAAGGTTACATTTTTATACATTTTAAAAGCCTTCTGTAATTTTGGTTTTCTCCCAGTATCCACCAGCGCAGCTCAGCTGATAATTGTACGTACCATGTATGGACAAGCTTCTGTGTCTTGAAGTGAGACAATCTTTCAAAGTGTATTTCCAGCCAACCATTTCTTGTTTGGCTCTTAGGAAAGTCTTGGACTCTGTAGGGGGTAAATGAATATGTAATGGTATAATCAGGCTAACACTGTTCCTGTTTCTCCTGTAATATTGTCTGGCTGTGCCACAGGACAAGGTCATTAAACAACGATAGACTAAAAATGGAAAAAGGCTGATTGGAGAAGCCGGCAAGAATGACCTGCTGTGGACTGTTTCATGTGGCATTAAGCCTCCTGAGATCTCTTTCTAAATTAAAGATTCCCCTGTAGTTTCACCTCCTTTTCTTTGTGTAGTCTTCCTGCTCTTCCTCATTTTTAGGCAGAATAGGAAGCCACCTAGGCAATTTGATGTGAAAGATACATGAAATCTTTCCTGCCCAGAAGAAAACGTGCCTCACAACCTGCTCCAGAATCAAAACTCTACTATTAATGGATTGTCCCTTGGCATTAAGGAGCCAGTGCAGCAGTGGGGAACATATGGAATTCAGTGATGGGTGGAGACTAGGCTTGGGGCACCCCGTAAATTGCCTTCCCCTAAATTTCCTCTTTTCCGAGCCATAGTTTTCCCAAATGTAAAACTGAAGTAATATATAATAATTAACTTGAAGAATGTTTTAGGGATCAAATTAGATAATGTATGTGAACAGCTTATTACAAATTATGAAATTATAATTAAGGCATTGTTTCTCTGAGTGTCCCATTTCAAATCCCAGCTGTCTCATGGAGATGGGCATGATTTTCAATCTGGTGGTATAATTTTATTAGATCATTTTTCTTTTGACAGTTAAGGGCAGGCCAATGAGCAGTGGCCATCTAAGGGTAAAAAGAGGAGCAGAGAGAAAACATGGTATGTGCTTCATATGGAAAAACAAGAAAATACAATGTCTGGATTTTAGATAAGTTATAAAGACAGGGTTGTATAACAAGAAGAGAACGTAGTCATTGAATGGTGATCCCACGGACACTATATACGAACTTTATCTAATTCAAAATTTTACCAGAGAGAAGTCCTGTTTCTAGCTACTGTTTTGGTTGCAGCCAAACAAAAAATATTGAATCAAATCTGTTGCAAGGTTTTAACCAAATGGAGAGATTTCAGTTTAAAAAAATTAATTTTCTAGGGAATGAATAAGCCCCAGGAATATAACTCTGCCCTTGCATAAATCAAAAGAAAAAAAGAATAGAAGGGCAGACTTGCCAAATGCTTATAAATCACATGTGCCCCCAAATAAGCTGCAATCCTAATAAAGGCATGCAAAGAGCCCAGGAAAGAGGCGTGCAAATCATTCTGTATGTAAATCATAGTAAGTGGGTGCTAATAAATTTCAGCTTGACTGAAATGGCAAAATTTCAGAGGAATTAGTGGAAGGTGGGAATATTTAGAAAGCAGATGGAATATCGTTAATCATTTGATCAAGTACAACTGGACCCTATAAATTATTTTAACACTTTTTTTTTGTAGTTTCCCACATTACCAGGGAATAATTCCCATACTAGGTTCATTTTCCTGGTCTAAATTAAGCTTGATTTTATGTGAATTCCCTCCATGTTAGAAAACTCCTTACCCTTTCCCAAAGTCTCCAGTTTGGGATTCAGTCCATTGTTCTGCAGGTGTCTGTAACTAGAATCGCCTTCCTGCTTTGTTTTCCCTTCCCTAACTTTATTGAATCCCAAGACTACTCTTCTGAGCATGGAAAACATTTCATCCCTCCCCACACCCCTGATCATTTAATTTGTTCTCTTCTTCCCAAAGATATAAATGCATTTATTATTTAAGTGGGTAGTTACATGATATAACTCTGGGACAAATTTAAGAATGCCTTAACAGAATTGCCTTTTGGTTAGGATTTTTTTTTACCCACTGTAGTAGCATTTCTATGCCTGTGCTTATCTAAATGGCTGTAGATATCTTAATTCTCTTAAGATTCTGAGATATTATGACATGCTCATCAGTATTTGATATGAGAGAGCCAGGTAATAGAGAGTTGTATTTCAAAAAGGTTTTAATAGTAATTGATTTATATTAGCTTTGAGTGACACATGAGTTTGTCTTTTAAGCATGCTGCTTTTAGTTGGGAAACAGTTCTGGTGGTTGAATGGTTATCTGAAGGAAAAGGTGGCTTTGCAACCCGCTTTGATTACCAGAGCCATCCAATAAATACTACAAATAAGTTTTTCTGTTTCAGGTCCAGACAGACTAAACCGCTTAATCTGTTATTAAAAATGCTCTGAGGCAGTGATTTGAAGAACAGAGAATTTTCTTTGAGAATCATACACATACAATCACCCCCTCTTCACAGGAATGTGCAGTGTTTATCATAGTCCTAAAAAGGACAATAGTTTTGCAAAAGGTGATCTCCATGCATTTTACACTCATCCTAAGCTGGAGAAATACACTCAACTCACTTTATTCTGTAGGTCCTAGCACAAGGTAGAGAACAGTATCTGAGATGTATTCTACTTTTACTCCTGCTGTGCAAGTCTCTTTTGGGGGCCATCAAGTCAGTTACAAAAACTTGCTGTGGTTGAGAACTGGAACTTCCTTTGTAGCCTCAACTAACTCCTGCCTGGACCTATAAAAACTGATGGGATGTCCCCTCAGGCCTCTGGGACTGAAGCCTTCAAAACAAACTAATTCCAGCTCCTATAACTAAAGATCTGTCCTTTTCAAGCAGCACTCACTTAGGTAATGAATGGCTCTTCTAATTCCCTGCAGTCACGTACATACATGTGCACACATGCTATCGATTCAGTCACATGGGCAAAGTGCCCTGCCTCTAGGTGTGTAGAAGAGAGAAGAATCCACAATGTCTCAAATACCTCTGGGCTTTGTCTGGGTCCGGAGTGATGGATTTGGAAAGATAAAAGGGGAGGACAAAAGGCCTGTATGCAAGGTGGAATATAGGAGCAAAATATTGAGACAGGAAATACGACATGCATGAGGAAAATGATGAAGGAAATTAACAGTGCAGTCAATTGAGCGATGGCAATGGGGGTTGAAGAGGCAGGGAGGAATCTCGTTACAGAAGCTCCAAAGTGCCCTTCTTTTATAAATGGTCAGGAGCTGTAGTCACTTTGGAAAGAGTCAGACTAGAGAATACAGTTTCTGTGAAAAAGGGTTAGTAGGACCAGAACAACCCTAGAAATTTGATGTAATTAAAAATGAGACCTCTACTCCTCTACTTTGCTTAGACCTGACAGGACATCTCTTGCTGTTACAAATTTACTTTCCATGGAGCCATAGTCCTTCTGACGTGGCCCAAAGATTTTCCTCAGTCTCTTTGAGAAGTGCATCACTCTTGACCTCACATATCCTCAATTAGGGCTACATCTGATTATGTTATTCAGGCTGTCTTTTGATTTTTTTATTTATTATTTTTGTAAGGTTCAACTAATTGATTTGCTAGTTGACACCATGAGGATCAAATATTGGGGAGAAGTTTCAAAAAAAAAAAACCCAAATATTATGTAACACAGGAGTCAAGAACAAAATAGGTTGTGTAGATACCGTGCTCTGTAAGAATTAGGAGATGTGTAAACACGTGACCTAATAAGCTCTTCGTGGCTGCAGAGAATGGGAGGAACCTGGTCAGAGACGGCAGGTCTGATGCGACAGGCTACCTGGCAGACTTAAGGAGTCCCACAGCGTAATCGAGACAAAAATAGGAACAAAAAGGCCAGCTTTGCCTTCCATAAACTTCTGGCTGAGGCCAGCTCTGCTCAGGTTGAAAAATCTTCATTGTATTCAAACCTACCCAATTCCTATTCAGCCATATTCACTTTCACCTTGAAGAATTTTCTGACCACCTTATCTAAAGATGGTTTCTCTCTTCCCTAAACAGCTCTAACACTTTTGCTCATTTGGCAAATAATGATGTAGTTAGTACAGTTTGTGCCCCTGTGATATCTCCCTTGCCATTAAGCATTCTTTAAAATGACTTTCTTATTCTGTTTTATGCATTCTTATCATCTGTCTCCCATAGTAAACTGTAAGCTACTTGAGGGCAAAGACAAAAACTTGCTGCACTACATTCCCTGAAGTACCAAACACTGGGCGTAGAACTGTCACATGAATGGCTGATAATTCAATTTGTTGATCTCTAAGCATGAAGGAGAATATGAATCTACTTTTTGCCATGAAGTTCCACAGCTATGGCATTTAATTTGTATCCTGGCTGATATAACTCTGTTCTTGTTGGTTGACCTTCTAGTCCTAGAAAAAGGTATATTTTTTAGCTTGAGCAACTCAGGTGGCCATGAGTGGAGGAGCTGAACCATCCACAGTGCATTGGCCAGAAACAACACTGAATCATTTCACCTCATCTGAGCTGGAACCGTCTCATGGACAGCTAGGCATCCATAGCCAATCCCCTTGAATAAACTAATGATCTTCTAAAATAAGTTAGAGATATGGTCTATGTGTTGGCAAAGGAAACTTTTGCCTCTAGGAAGAAAGGCACTTAAAAAAATGACTTTGCTTTCTGCATTAAATCAACTCATATCAGCAAGTATTTATTGAACATTTATTATGTATAGAGTGTTGTATAGCAAATAGAAAATACTAATACTCAGTCCTTACTTGGAAATTACTTGGGAGAAGTTGATATACACAATAATCAGAAGCATACCCTGAGATAAGGGATAATTTCATGATACATATATTATCACCATATGATTTTACAATTGAGAGAATGACTGTAGTTGTTTTTCTAATATAATTATCTCAATGATTGTCATTAAATAAAATGAAAATTCCTAAGCAAAACCACCTGTGGTAAAGCAGGATACCTAGACCAGGAGCTCAGGTATCTGCTTTTCATATATACCTAGGCTTGAGAACATTTGTCCAATCAAACAGAGTGGTAAAAGAAAACATAAGGGAAGAGGTAAGATGAAAGGTTCAAAGGCAGAGTTCTGGCTCTTTTTGTTCTTTTTCCATTTTGTTTTCTGGGTCACTGATCAGTCAAAAGCAATGATTGGTGATAGGATGAGGGGAGACTATCCCGGTAATTTCCTTAGAATATTTTTGATTTAATATATAAATTCTGGTCTTGACATACTAATGATAAGTTCTAATTATTCTTCTCTAAAGTTAATTGCATCATTCTATAGATATGTGTTTTACCAGAGAGAATGCAGTTTTATACTAAACATTTTAGTATCAATGGGCATAGTGGTCTTATCTCTAACCACTGCAGCGATAAAATTGGAGAGGAAAATTCAGACACCTATGTGTCAACTACTATACATTTGCTTATATTTTTCAAACTTCTGACTTCATATTTCTGGGCTGAAAGACTTGTGAAAAGATCACCACCTAATAACATAAACAGACACACACAAACATACACATGCAGTATCCATTACATTGTAGCCGTGGTGCCAACTCTTGGTACGAAGTTAAGAAAATGATTTCCCCTAGATGCGCTGCATGTATGAGCAGGCACCCATGCATTTATTTGGTTTCCTTTTAATGGTCACAAACTTTAGTCTAATTTCTTAGGTGAGTGAGATGCTAATCAAGCAGTTGAAGACAGAGAGCCTAGTGAAAATAATCAAATGTGAATTTGTCCAGGGGGACTCTCGACTTTGAAGAGGGAGAGAAGAATTGTCACGTTGATTCCACTGGAGACAGCCTTCCTGTTACTAAGCGGCCCCTGGGGATTCACTACCTGATTTGCTCTTTGTAAGGTTGACGTCTCAGTGACAAGGCAATTGTAATTAGAATGAATAAAATGAGAGATGTGCCAACTCTCTGCTTATAATTCAGACTGTGACATTAAAGAAACATTGCAGTTTTGTTATATTTAAAAAAAAAATTTAAGGAGTTACAAACAGCTAGCAGGACTTTGCCTACTAGGATTCCTTCCATATAACTCAGAAGAATCTTGCTAAAGAAAGAAAAATATGATGTGCTTGTTGTACTCCAGATGGTTACATCTTACCTTTTGGGATTTTAGAATGTGTTTGGAAATTGTTTTATTTTTTCATGCTTGTTCTTGCAATGTGCAGGCAATAAAGATTAGAGGTAAAGAGGAGATGTAAAGAAGATTCCTGCTACCTGATTGTTTCTAAGCTCACTGCTGCTGGGGAAGAGTTGGATAAAGATAATCTGGGCTGCAATAATAAAAACTGTTGCCACTTGAATATGATGAAGGACTTGTAAAGGGATAGTGACAGAGCCCGACTGATTTTCGAACTGGGCCTTGACTCAGCAGAGATCTTGAACATAATCCAAGAAACTTCTGACAAGACACGTTTTGATTTCTCTTCTCCTTCTATTGAAGACTGGGGAATCACTTAGAATTCTGATGAGATTCCAGTAGGTGATTTATTAATTAGAATCTTGGGGACACTTGAAATCTTAAAATGATAAAAAGCCATTATGCCGAAATGTTTAGCTCCTCTTGTCTCACGTCTAATCTGATTTCTTCATGGAGACAGTGGAGAATTTCCAAATCTTTTTTCTCTATCATATTTGGAGATAAAATGTTCTATTTCCCCTCTGCAAAATAAGATTCTCATTTATCACGATTATACTCAGACTTTCCTTTTTCTCCTGGTCCATCTATGCTATGCTCTCGTGCAACTCTGTTCTCATGGGTTTGTTTCCCTTCCTTTCCTCTTTGCCAAATTCTAACCACCTTTAAAGATCAACACAGACCCCATTCATTCCTGTTTTAAACATGTGTCTAGGTATATACCTGAAAATTCAGAAGAAAAGTATGAGCTGTGGAATCAGCACATGGATGATATTTGAAATAATGAGACATGATAAGAGTACCAGACCAAAATAGGCTTTGACTAAAACACTGCTTGTCATAACTGTGATTCTGCTATTTCTTGTCTAGACTAGAACTTCTCTATCTTTTTAGATTCACCACCACATTTGAAGGGTACACAAACATATGGCACACCATTGCTTGATTTACATGTTTCCTAATAGTTTCATTGTTCCTGTAATCAAGTAAATCCATATTATGACCAAACATGACCTATGAAGTTCTGGTATGTACCCACGTAGTATGGTGGCTGTTTTTGGTCACCACTTCCTCTTTGTGAAAGTCAACCACTTTTCTTATTGGCACTCGACATGGATTGCTATTTGTAGACACAGTCAGTCACACTGTTAAAGGTGCCTTCATGATGCAACATTTTATCTCGGGCAGTAAATTAATCACCTGCCACACAAACTCAAAGGCATTTGCTTGCCCAGATGTAATAAAAGAGTTTTCATCAATATCATTATTATTTTTTCCAACAATTGATATTACTCTTTTATATTAATACAAAGCATAAGCAAACAGAAACAAAAAAAATAATCTTAGACAATATTTTTAATAAGCAGTCTTTCTGCCTTCTTAAATAGGTAACTATGAGAATAATTTCATGCTTTCTTGCTGTCTCAGAGTCAATGACGTAGACTAAATTATGGTTCTAGGTGGTCCAACTCTGTAGACCTGTCACTCTGGTAATGGCCTATATTCTACATTCAAAACATTTTTATCTCATGCTAGTAGTTCTACCACATTTCTTTGCTGTCTGCTATCACCCATCAGTTCTTGTCTTTATCAGTATATCTTCTCTGTTTCTAATCTGCTCCCTTATTTTATACACAATTGTAAGGGCCTGAGGAGTCTGTATGCCTCTTTTATTCACCAGAGCTAAGGGTATAGCTGTTTTCCTTGGTGTTAAAAATCTTTGGTTCTTTAAAAAGTTTTGTTTCGTTTTGTTGCTTTGTTTTTGTTTGTTTTCCCTTTTATAGATTCTTCTGGAAAGCCAATACAGAAGAGGTGAGGTTGTCAGTAATTATCTGTCAGTAAGTGGACCATTGCTATAACTGACACAAATGTAAGCTTTAGCACTTTTCAAGAGACTTTTGTATGTTATCATGTGGTATATGAAACAACCTAGATGCAAGAAAATACATTCTGAAAAGTAAGTTCCTATTTGGAACAACACAAATCTATAATGTAGCCTATCAACATCTCCATGGAAAGTAAACTTTCACTTTGCATAGGATTGTTTCCTACATCTAAGGGTTATGTTTGAAGCAAAACTTTCCAAACAATATTCTTTCAAGTATCAGTGCTTATATGATCATGGGCTTTATCATACTCTTAATTGCAGTTTTTCACCAAATACGTCTCTTATTTATCTATCAAATGTGATAGTAAAACCTATAAAACAGGCTGCAGTGAGCGAGAACAACCCTCTGACTTCAGATAGTTGCCACCCTAACAGTCAGTCATGTGATTTAGGCACATAATTGTTTATTTAAGTTTCAGTTTTGTAATCTCTCATATGGGGGTGGGAGAAGGCACAAGAAATACAACCTCATCAAGTTAAAATTAAGGCTGTCCATAGCTACTGTTCATGAAGCACAGGTTAATGCCTGACCCATAATTGTGCCTAGTATTATTTAGTTGGACACATTCATTTTATAATAAAGGAATTTGGATCCCAGAGAAATAAAGTAGCCCTCATCTGTTTCTTACTTTTCTTAAAGCTAGGTGTTTTGCATACATTATTTCCTTTAATTCTCACAATCTGTAATATATGCTAATATCCTATTTTTAAGGATGATGAATGAGGCTCAGGAAAAAATGTATATAACTTACCAAAGCCACACATCTTAAGTTGCAGACTTATAATTCAAAGTCAAAGCTTTATATACAATTCGAAGTTGATAAGCTCCACCTGCCACAACATGTAGAGTCTTTCCTATCATGCTTCCTAACATTCTAAATTTTTAGAACTGCAGAGAGGATAAGTATCAAGCCAATGTACCAGGATTTTGGATAAAAAGGAGAACAATTTTACCTCTGCCCCTTCTGAAGAGAACATCTTCAAAATGAATAATAAGGTTTTTAGGTATCAGAAGTAACTATAGATTCCAATATTTAGCCATCAAGCAAAAAAGTGGAACTACTTGCTTCCTATATCAAGTGTGTCTCCTCCTACCCACAGCTAGATTCTCACTATTTAATGGAATTAGAAGGAGTAGGTATATAGAGCAATTCTGTAAGGACACAAAGAGATTATTATATTAAAAAATATTAAACATCATTTTGGCAACTTATATATCCAAATATATGTACAATGTACCAACATGTCACTCCCTCCACCATGATAACTAGGACGATTCCTGACTGGATTCTCAGAGCCCTCACGTTTATGTACTTCATAGAAATACATTAAAAGAGGGCAGAGGTAAACATACACAAGCATGATATACAAAATAATCCAAGCTCTATTTACGAATATGCTATGCATTTAACTGAGAAAATAGGAAATGGAGAAGGCAATATCAGATCACATCTGAAAGACATGGGTGATGGGGCATTGCAATGTGTTTCAATTGAGATTCCAGGTACTTTGGTTTTGAAAATTGCAGTATAAAATGTGCGACTGAATTGGAAGGGTTTCATCCTTCCTGATACATTTTCACTGAACCCCAGTCACACGTATCTGACTTTAATATTCCAACCATCGACTGCTGTCACTTCTTGACAGGTGCGGTTGCCAACCCCATTCACAGAGGAGGGAAAATAAGCAGACAAAATCACTGGGTAGGATGTGTATCAGAAACTGTATCATCAGGCCCTGGACCTCTAACTCTTCCTGGATGATTCTAAGTGGAATATAGGAAGAAAAACGAGAAAACAAGCAAAACACAGACCAATATTTCCAACAACTTATATTCTGTTTAAATTGTGCTTTCCTTAATTATGAATTTTCTCATCAGTATTTCTGAATAATTGTAATTGTTTCCCCCCTAAGCTATCAGCATGTAAACTTACAGATGGTACTAACCTCTCCAGTGCCTTTGTCATTGCACTGAACTTCTGGTGCCTCTGGAGGAGTCTGGCTTATGGCTTTGTTTTGTCACTAATGAGACTCTTTTCCTTTCTTCTCCACAGTAAATGTTTCTTCTCTCACCCCTTCATCCCCTACCCTGCTATGGTGTGTTATTTTGAATAGTATGTGCTATATCCTGTGAATTCCTACCCCTGTCCCCAGCAAGATCAACATTTGCTAAATCCAGATGATCCTTTATAAGTATCAAGGATACCTGGTGGGGGCAGGGGGCACTTCTTCATGAAGCTTGCATATTCCTCTCATTGATTTCTTACCACAGTCCGATGTTGAACAAGTTGCAGAATTAATTACTCAATTAAAGATTTAGCACCTAGCACATACTCTCTGTTGCCTGGTACTCTGCAAAGTATGAAATTGTTAAAGAAGATGGCTCCCTTATTCAGTTAAGTTATCTATTGTGGTGATAAGTCCTGTACCCATTAAAAATCAAATATATAGTTACTTGAGTTGAATTACAACTTGACAGTGATACAAATAATAAACTTAGCTTCTAGTTCCCAAATTGGAGTTACTACATTTTGAACTATGAGTTTGCAGGCGGGAGGTGTCACCTTTAGTTGGGTAAGTAGTAAAATTTAAAGATGAATTAAGTTAGAAGTTAACATTATGTTTAAAATATGATCTGTAATTATAACCCACAGGAATGCAACAATCTTTTCTCAAATCACTTTTAGGTCCTTTGTGACTTTTGTTTTATTTACAATTGTCTTCATTGGTTTTCTCCCTTTTATTTCTATGGGCAGCATTCATTTTAACTATGCTTTAAAGAAACCTAGTATTTTAAACATAAATAATTAGTAAAATAAAGCAATACATCATTTTATATATTCAATGATCCAAAAATAAAGAATTACTCTACTGGTATTTTTTATGTTTTAGAATAATGTAACGTCTCACGTCCCTTCCTAACTTTGCAAAGAAGAAGTGTGAATTCATGAGATCAGTTGAATAGCAGTCAGATATCACCAGATGTAAAAGCGATGTCTGATGTATGGGAAAGAAAATGAATAAAAACAAATTCAACAAAGTCTCAAGTCACAAAATTAATGTACAGAAATCAGTAGCATTCCTATGCACCAACAACAGTCAAACTTATAACCAGATCAAAAACTCAGTACCCTCTGCAATAGCAGCAAAGAAAATAAAATACCTAGGGATATATTTAACTAAGGAGGTGAAAGACCTCTACAGGGAGAACTATGAAACACTGAGGAAGGAAATAGTAGAGGATGTAAACAGGTGGAAAGCCATACCATGTTCATGGGTTGGCAGAATCAACATTGTTAAAATGTCTATACTACCCAAAGTGACCTATAGATTCAATGAAATCCCTATTAAAATATCAATATCATTTTTTGAAGATCTAGAAAAAAATAATTCTACTCTTTGTATGGAACCAGAGAAGACCCCACATAGCCAAAGCAATCTTAAACAAAAAGAAAAAATTGGAAGGCATCAATTTACCAGATTTCAAGTTATACTACAAGGCTATAGTAACTAAAACAACATGGGACTGGCACAAAAACAGAGATATAGATGAATGAAACAGAACTGTGAACCCAAATATAAAACCATCCTCATATAGCCATCTAATCTTTGACAAAGCCAACAAAAACATACACAGGGGGAAAGAATCCTCATTCAATAAATGGTGCTAGGAAAATTGGATAGCCACATGTAGAAGACTGAAACAGGATCTGTACCTCTCGCATGAGCTCTTACAAAAATCAACTCATGGTGGATAACAGACTTAAACCTAAAGCATGAAATTAGAAGAATTCTAGAAGAAAATATTGTAAAAATCCTCATAGAAACCAGCCTAGGGAAAGAATTTATGAAGACAATCCCAAAGGCAATCATAGCAACAATAAAAATAAATATGTGGGACCTGATCAAATTTACAAGCTTCTGCACAGCCAAGGAAACTATTGTGAGAGCAAATAACCTACAGAATGGGAGTAAACATTCACATGCTACACATCCAATAAAAGGCTGATAACTAGAATCTATATAGAACTCAGCAAAATCAGCAAGGAAAAAAAAATCAAACAGACCTGTCAAAAAGTGGGCAAAGGACATGAACAGAAACTTTTCAAAAGAAGACAGACTAATGGCCAAAAACATGTGAAAAAATTATCAACATGTCTAATCATCAGGGAAATGCAAATATCAAAACCACATATCTCATTAGATATCACTTAACTGGTGAGAATGGCTTTTATAAAAAAGTCCCAAAACAATAAACGTTGGCGTGGATGTGGAGAGAAACACTCATACAACGCTAGTGCGACTGCAAATTAGTACAACCTCTGTGGAAAGTAATATGGTGATATCTCAAAGAGCTACTGGTAGAACTACCATTTGATCCAGCAATCCCATTACTGGGCATCTACCCAAAGGGAAAAGAAGATATTCTACAAAAAAGACATCTGCAGTAGAATGTTTATAGCAGCACAATTCACAATTGCGAAGATGTGGAAACAACCCAAGTGTCCATCAATACACGAGTGGATTAATAAAATGTGATATATGTATACCATGGAGTACTATTCAGCTTTAAGAAACAATGGTGATATAGCACCTCTTGTATACTTCTGGATAGAGCTGGAACACATTCTACTAAGTATCACAAGAATGGAATAACTAGCATCACATATTTTCACCGTCATGTTGGTATTAACTGATCAATGCTTATGTGCACATGTAGTAGTAACATTCATTCAGTGTAGGGCAGGTGGGAGCGGGGAGGAGGAGATGGGTATATTCACACCTAATGGGTGCAGTGTGCACCATCTGGGGGATGGACATGCTTGATGCTCTGGCTCGGGTGGGGCAAAGGCAATATATGTAAACTACACATTTGTATCCCCGTCATATGCCAAAATAAAAAAAAAAATAATACAAGAAAATATCAGTATCTCAATTCCCAAGTCAGTAAAAGCACTTACAAGATTACAATACTCAATACAAGCTTTATCTTCATCTTTGGACTCAATAAACATAAGTTTTATCCATGGACATACTTTCCTTAATTCGTAAGAAAAGTGCACAAAATAAAAACAAACATTATACAGGAATTTTTTATTTATGATAACCAACTTATCTGTGATGACTGAGCCCAACAAAGAAGTATGACCTTTCATTTTCCTTTTCTATAGTAATCAACTACTCCCGAATCTCTTTAAATGACACCATGCAGTTAATTTTATTTCAGTTTTTTCTGGGAAATTCTGAATTCTTAACTCTGAAGTTCCTTGCACTTTCTTCATTTAAGGAACAAATTGCATTATAAAACTAGCACCTTTGGTTCCCTGCCAGTTCCTAACAGGAACTGGTGGCAGGAAACTAAGAAAGAAAATCAAATCTGCATCCTTTGAGGGTCCAGTGGGCCATAGGAGTCTAAGGGTTCATTAGTGATTCCATCACTTCCATCCATCATTCTCTGTGCACCATGGCACGCACACCCACCAAGAGAACTTTAAAATAAGAAATAAAACACAATGAACTCACATTCAATTAATATTACTCATATTATTAATCCTTCCTAGTTCAGGGCTTATCAGGAGATAATTGACCTTGTCAGTGTTTGAGCCTGCTGCATTGCTGTAGGATCTCTCACTCCCATCATGCTTAATTAGAATGCAATAAAACCAAAAAAAAAAAGGGTTTTTCTTCTTCCTATTTAACCATGAAATGTCCACTTCCCTCCTGCATCCCCTCTCCAGAAAGGGAATGAGAAAAAGTGAATATCATTGACTTATAATCTTCTCAATTAATAAAGTGAAACTAAAGTCATTGCTCCTCAGGGCATGCCAAATGCACCTGTCTGCAGAACCAGATGACTGATGTCCCTTACGTGCCCAGACTCTTCTTTCTTTCTCTGTACATTTAAAGAAAACATGATTTTAATTTTACTATGAAGTAGGCACAGGTGGAGAGGAAGGAGTCTTTTTGATTTACTATCATGTAAAAAGTGATGTGTTATGACACCTGATCAACTTGACATCAGACTTGGTATCGTTTTCCTTTTTCAAATTTTGTAAAAATCAATTGTCCCAGGTGATGGCCTCTCTATGATTTTGCTGCTATTTCACATTTAATAGGCAGCTCTTAAATTCCTCCTTTTTAAATTTTCTCATTGTAGAATTTGTTAGATGACCACCTATGGAGCGTGGGGTAAATGAGGTTCATGTTTCAAGATCAGGATTCAACAAAAATGATCACTAAGGGTATTTTGAATGAGAAAGTCTATGATTAATTTTAAGGGTGACAAGGGTAAATGTTTCGGAGCAGATGAAGAATAGATCTCTCTGCTCAAAGTAGAGATTCCAAACATAGGTCTTCAAATAATAGATGATCAATTCAAAGATGTTTCTTATGCCTGCCCCTATGTCTATCTCTGAGTAGGCACTATGAGGCATTTCAACCCAAACAGCTTACATTCTGAAAGAGACAGGACAGCTTCAGTGAAAATTACACACACACACATGCACCCAGGCACACACATTTGGTGTTGGAATACATGAGAAAATGTTTGCCTCGGGGTGAGTAAGCATGCTTTTTGTGGAATATGATTTCAACAATAGACAACTAACTTCTTAATTTTTGTTTGATCATGTATTTTATTATGAAATTCCCTGGTCACACAGAGACTTCCAGCAAAACCTAAAAATAGATGTCAGGGGGAAGTCTGAACAGTCTTAATTCTTCAACATGTGCATATCTCATATTTACTATCTACAGCTATATAATTGAAAGCTCACTGAAAATGCATAATCCACTTCCTTTGTGTATTAACTAAAAACAAAGAGAGATTATTAAATAATAACAATTATCATTATAAGTCTTTTGCTGTGTGTCTTATACACATAGGAGTTTCTTTTCTATTATGGCTGGTGTACAAGAAGAGTATGCCATTTAACACAATAGATATTTAGTGAGTATTCCCTTTGTGGCCAATTTTATGATTTTTTTTCCTCTGGCCTGGTCAATTGTGATTATTTTGGGATAAACAAGTTTAAAATCAATGCCTTGAATTACAAAGCATAATAAAAGATGGACAAGGAAAAATGCTTGATCTGTCACAATTAATGTTGGAAGTAATCGTGTCAATGTCAAAGGCTAAGAAATTGAAGAATTTAACAGGGTTCCCTGGTAAATACAAGGAATATTGTGCCTTTAGGCTAAATGTTCTCAAACCAGCCTACTTCCACCCTATCTGTCTTGGCTAACTCCCATGAATTTAAAAGATCTTCTCTGAGAGCCAATGAGGTGGCCTCTCATAGTGATGTGTTTTCTGGGAGGGCAATATTTTCAAAGTATTATTTTTTTACACTCAAAAATATTTATTAATTGCTGGCTATGTTTCAACACTTTTTCAGTTTCCATGGTTACATTACAAATAAAACAAAATTGTGCCCTCATACAGCTTACTTCCTAGTGAAGAGAGAAAGAAACAAATAGAAAAAGTAAATAATTGCAGTGTTAGTCCTCAGGCTTCTCTGTTCACCCACTGTGGCTTCCCGGAATTGGGCCAGTGCTATGTTTCTAGGAGCCCTAACTTTCTAAAATCATTTCATGTCAAGATGAGAAAAAAAAATCAAGCAAATAAACCTCTAATGTAAAAAATTCACAAGAGGATACAGAGGAAAAAAATGCTTAAATACATTCAGCATATGAAATAAAATATTCAAATATCTGAATGTACCAATAAGATGATAAGTGCTGTATAAACAATAAAAAGGGGATAGAATGCTAGGGTTAAGATAATTAGGGCATATTCCTTGGGGAAGATATGATTTGGAACCCAGACCAGTGTAACCTTTTCCTTCCCCAAAGATGTTTTCAAGGCCCTGTGATGCCCACACAGTCTTCTTACTTCCGTATGGGGGGAAATCTTTCCCCTCGGATCAGGGTGTCTCGAGAGAGAGTGGTGGCCCTAGTATATGTCAAGATCTGAATGAGGCCAAACCCTGAGAAGGAGCCCATAGTTGGAGGAAAAGAGGTGTAGGTTTTGCTTTTAACAACTTTGCAAAACCCCAGCCCTGTCAGGATGTTCACAGAAAGTGAGAAATTCAGGTACAAAACCACCAAGGGAAAACTTAAAAACAAAAGTGTTCCTCAGGCCTACACAACTCCCACAGAATCTGATGCCCACCTCTGCTGAGGCTGCTGGCCTCAGTTTCCCCCACAAGTTCACACTGGATTTGCCTATATACCCTAACCGTGTTCATGACATTTTCAGATATTACAAACCATGTTCTCATATTAGCTCAAACCACTGGTAAATAGTTGGAGTTGTGCTGGTTTTTCCAGTTCTTATGCTATTTCATCAGCCCTGATTCCTGGAGCTGCAAATGGACACGTACTGCTGGTCCATATGTGTACACACTTGATATTGGTTCTGCTTCACAGGCTGTTCTAAAAGGTCTGTCATGCTGAACACTATGGCCTTCCTGGTTCTGCTTGCAACTTGCTTTCCCTGCTGGGAACTCATAAAAAGCTACTACATCAGTGCTACTGAATCCAGTTATTTTTTATTACCTCATTATTATTATTATTGATTATTATGACTTAAAATTTATTGAGTGCAAACAATATGCTATCTGCTATTAGAAGCAGCATCGGATGACCATGTTTTTAACGATACTACACAGGACTTCTTGAACAGGGTTTCAGGTCATGATTAACTCAATGCCATCAACATATTCACCAGGCAGAAAACCCCTATGATCATTCCAAATACATGGTCATTCTAAAGATTTATCCAAGTGTTTACAACAAGAAAGTCACTGCTTCCTGGGGGATCCAGGGAAAGTCAATCTTAAGTCCTCATCCATTTTTAAAAATCATCAAAGGTAGAAAAGAGGGAAGAGGGGCATTATTCATGGAATTTGATATATATTATGGAATATATTTTGTTTCACAATATTTTATTTTTCTGATTGCAAAAGTAATGCTTCTTGGCAAAAATTTGGAAATACAAGTCATGTATAATTATGCTGGCAAAAAAGAACTAAGTTAATATTTACATATATTTACCTTTAAAAGTATAAACACATATGCACGTATACATACATGAATAAATCAAGATTAGATAGTGCTGTATTTATGATTTTAAATATTCTTTTATTTTTTGCCTACTAATGTATTGTGAATCTTTTAATATCATTAACTATTCTTTGAAAAATCATATTAGTAAAAGCACAAGCATGTATCAGAATGTAAATAGTCAACCTCTTTCAGTTAGATATTGAAGTCATTTCAAAATTGTGTGCTACTATAGATGAATCTCCGATAAACATTCTCTTCTACCATGTCATGCTTTTATATATGGTATGTCCTGGGCTGAATTTCCAGGACGGAAATAATACATTGACACATTTCTTCTATAAAGAATCTGTGTTTGGACCTCCCCAAAGGGATATGAGAGTGACTGTTTCCCCTAGCCTTACCAAGATTGAGTCCTAGACTTTAACAGCTAAGAAGGACTTTAGAATCTCAATGCCACCTCTTTTATTTTACGGATTTTATCAATTGAAGTTAAGTGACTTGTGAGGTCACACCAAGCCAAAGCTCAAAGAGTCACTATGTCTTATAATAAAGAGCTTCCCCTCTTGCCTGAGTTTAACACTTAGATCCAGTAATTACTCCCATGTGACACTGGGAAAATTACTTAACTCATTTGTGCCTCATGTTTTTGATCATTAATTCCTAAGTTGTTTTGGGAACTAAATAATAAATTAAAAGTGATAAGCATGTAAATATTGTAAGCATCAAAGAGTTGATGACGGGGTGAATTGTTAATATGATATGTTATTAAAGTATTAGTGATTATTATTTAGAAGATGAGAGACAGTGTCTTTCTATTATGATGTCTAGGAAGTCAGGCTGAGACAATAGACTCTCTACATTTAAAGTTACCCTTTCACTTTTGGACATGGTCTGTCTTGGTGAATTTGTAATTTATTCTCTTTCCTGGCTTTCTAAACAAGTATAAAATGATCCTTAAATATTAAATGCTCAGAAGAGTGCCTGACACATAAGTTCAAAATATTTAGCTATCATTAATATAGGCCAAGACTTCTGTTATGCAAACTTATGTCCAACTTATAAAAGGCACCACAAGAACTAGGATTTATTGTTTAGAAAGCACTGTTCTCTGAGGATATTACACAGAAAGGATAAGAAGGGAGCAGCCAGGGACACCTTCCATGGCCACCTTAGCTGCCCTTCCTCTCTGCTCTTTCACACTTCACTGTCACTTTGTTTATTTTTGCATGTTTTCATTCTGTGTACTGGTTGCTGCATAAACATTATCATTATCATTATTACCACTGTTTTGTTTTACTTTGCTTTCTAAGTAACTCTCAAAAATATAATCATTGGCCTCAATTTATGGCCATACCGTTTGCTAAAATTTACACATTTTATGCATCCAAAAGAAGTCATGGATTCTGTCTCACATCTTTCCTCCAAAGTAAATCTAAATTATCAGAATGCAAATCCATGTACGCCATATATGAATCTTTCCCACTCTCCAGTGCACGCACGCATTGCAGGTCAGGTCACTGGCTCAGTTAGCATATGCGATAGCTCAGGTATGGAGATTTGAGACAGATCTGAAAGGCAAAATGCCCCCAGAATATTCTCTACCTTAGGAGAAAAATGCTCCTTAAGCTGCCTTATCTGAACCCCTCTGCCCCTCTGCTAGCAATGCCCCATCGTTCAGGCCTTTGCTGATCTTTCACCTCATAAATATTCTTGCCTGATCCTGTTTCCTATTGTCTCATGGTTCTTCCCTTTGTCAGGGTAAAACTGATCAACTAATTAGTAATAAGATATTAATGTCTAACAATACAGTTGCATTTTAATAAGGAACATTAATGTCTTAACTAAAAGGGATATCTAATGATGGACATTTTGTAATTTTAGCAGACAGATAGAAGAGATATATTTGAATAGAGAACCACCTGATTACTGTCAAATTACAATCTTACATGATCAGGCATGTGTTGCATAGAGCCAGAGGATAAACAAAGTCAAGTCAGGATCTCCCAGAGACTCCTGGCTTTATATAACACATGCTTAATAATGAAGAGCTTTTTATTCTACCCTTTTCTGGCCACAGGTACAGCAAGCCCAGATAGCAGCTGCTGATGTGAGTCATTACTCTAGTAAAGAGCATGACCTTCCCACCATCTGAAAATAAAGGAATTCATATTTTTGGAAATCAAGGTTGAAAAAACTACCTACCTGTGATTCATATTTTTGCAGCTCTGTTATGGAAAGTCTGAGTATTTAGGCTATTTTTTATTATGAAAATTACCAAGAATTTTTGGAGTATGTAAAAGAAAATATATTTTTAATAGGAACCAATTTTTTAACATTATAAATAATACTTTCCCTATCATTTTACTTGCCTCCTACTAGCACTGAGATCCAAGTGCTCATAAATATACACAATATTTCATAATCTTAAGAAATACAAATTACATTCCATTGTGGTTTAATGAAATTAAATTGTCTGGATTCTCTTCATATCTCCTTGGCTTTGTTTAGCCTGCGCCATCTTAAGACAGAAATGTAATAATATGGTAATTATCTACCGAACGGTGAAAGGTGGATAACCAGATATAGGAAAAGGCAAACAAAGCAGGTAACAGATCTGTACAGCAATATGTAATCTCACACTGAACATGGGAATTGTATTGTTGTGCTGTCAAAATGCATTCAGTTCAAACACTATCCTCAGGAACTATACAACTGTAAATAAAATCAAATTGGAATAATTTAATCATCATAAAGCTTACTTTCCCATATCTCTTTCTTTGTGGAATACAGACAGATAAAGAGCATATCAAAGACTCACCTGGAGTCATCCCTGAGCATGGCAACTCACGTTGATCTCTAACCACTTTGACATCCTGGAGCATTCCACGCTTGCATTACATATCTATCCCACGGAAAAAAATGAGTTAGTATATAGTTTCTGCATTTTCACAAGGCTTGGGACAGTTCGGAAAAATACAGTCACTGTTTAATCATTTCTTCACTTATATTTTGGCCTCCTGATACTTTCATCTACAAATATTTTTTTCTTGAAGTTATCAAGAATTCAGTGAGATGGAGCCACTGGAAAGTTGGGGTTTTGATTAAAAAATATAGTATGCATTAAAGACAGAGCTGATGATACTCTATAAGAAAGACACTTGCACCCGAATGTTTATAGCAGCACAATTCACAATTGCAAAGATGTGGTAACAATCCAAGTGTCCATCAATACATGAGCAGATTAATAAAATGTGGTATATGTATACCATGGAGTACTATTCAGCTTTAAGAAACAGTGGTGATATAGCACCTCTTGTATTCTCTTGGATAGAGCTGGAACACATTCTACTAAGTGAAGTATCCCAAGAATGGAAAAACAAGCACCACATGTAGTCACCATCAAACTGGTATTAACCGATCAACACATAGGTGCACATATACAAATAACATCTATTGAATGTTGGGCAGGGAGGAGGGGGGAGGAGGGAGGAGGGGACGGGTATATGCATACACAAAGAGTGCAATGCGCACTATCCAAGGGATGAATGCACTTGAAACTAGGACTTGGGGTGAGGGGGGGAGCAAAGGCAACATACTTAACCTAAACATCTGTATCCCCATAATATGTTGAAATAAAAAAAAAAATACAAAGCTGATTAGCCAGTTCACTTATCCATTTTTCTTCCATCATTTATAAACTCATTTTGGTCAAAGTATCAAAATCTCTAATATTCTTCCTCTTGAAAGACAAGGGAAGGAATAATATCAGCAAGATGGCTGACTAGAGGTGCCTGTCACTCATCCCTCCTCAACAACAACAACAACAACAAAACGAAAACAGTGAATAAACAACTGTATTTTGACTAGAATGTCTGAGGGAGAACACTGCAGTTAAGGGACTGTCGAGACCCTGTGGAACACAGAGCAGGGACGGCCACGTAGAAGAAGAAGCGAAGTCCCTACTGGTGCCATTTAGTTGCCTGCTATACTTCCCTATCCTTCCCCATTATCATATTTCCGTATTTCTGTGTGACTTTGCATCTCCTACCTGTCAACTGCAAAATCCAAAACTCTTATGTAAAGACCTGTTGTGTCAAGTGGATTCTGGGAAGATGGTGGAGTTTCCTAACATCTGTCTGCACAAGAAATCTGTCTCTGCACCTAGGCAATAATTGCATTGGCATAATATATCTGATGTAATTATTTTAAAACTCTGGATTCTATTCAAAGGATAGGATTTAAAGGGCTAGAACTCTTTCCCCTCACCCTCTATTTTTCTCATTTTTCCCTTTTGGGAGCCACAGGCTAATGATAGGACATCCAAAGGCAGCTGCATATATGGGAAAAATTAGAAAGTGACTGTGCATGCCTAGGAAAAGGTGTAGGTTTAGAAATAACCTGAAAAGACCACAAATTTATATCTCAGGTTATGTCTTGGCACAGAGACAGCCAACAAGAATTAAAAAAAAAAAAAAAAAAAAGGCCCAGAGTGGTGGTTCACGCTTGTTATCCCAACACTTTGAGAGGCTGAAGCAGGGGAATCACTTGAGGCCTGGAGTTTGAGGCCAGCTTGGGCACCATAGTGAGACCCCATCTCTACAGGAAAGAAAAAGGAAGAAAAAAAAAAGAAATAGCCAGGAATGGTGGTATGTGCCTGTAATCCTAGTTACTTTAAAGACTGAGGTGGTAGGATTATTTGAATCCAGGAGGTTACAGTGATCTATGATCTCACCACTGCATGCCAGCCTAGGTCTCAGAGCAAGGCAGTATCTCTAAACAAACAAACAAACAAAAGCAATGCAACATTGCAAACCCTAGGGAAGGGGGAGAATTACTACACTATTCAATTCAAATGTCCAGTTTTCCATAAAAAAAGCACAAGGCATACAAAGTAACAGGAAAATATGGCCCATTCAATGGAAAAGAAAAAAATCAGTAGAAACTGTCCCTTAAAAGGACTTACGGCAGACCTACTGGACAGAGACTTTTAAACAACTATGATAAAGATGCTCAAATATCTACATAAAAAGATGTGAAGAGAGTCAGGAAAATAATGTAAAAACAAAATGGAAATAGTGATAAAAAGATAGAAAACCGAAAGCAAAACTAAAAAGAAATTCTGGAGTTGAGAAGTACAATTATGATGAAGAGTTTTCTAGAGAAATTCAAAGGAAAGTTCCATTAGGCAAAAGAAAGAATCAGAAAATTTAAAAATAGGACTGAAAATTATTGAATCTGAGAAACAGAGAAAAAAGATTGAAGAAAAGTGAACAGAATCTAAGGGACCTTCAAGTGAATCAACTTATGTTTTGTAAAAGTGCTAGAAAAGCAAGAGAGAAAGAGGATGACAGGAAAACTATTTGAAGAAATAATGACTGAAAACTTTCCAAATTTGATGGAAGATATGAGCATAAATACCTAAGAAGCTCAATGAATTCAAGTAAGTTGAACTCAAAGAGATCCATACTGAGACTCATTGTAATCAATCTTTTGAAAAGCAAAGGTAAAGAAAGAATCTTGTAAGTAGCAAGAGAGTAGTCACTCATTATACTCATGAGATACTCAATAAAATTTTCAGGTTTCTCACTAGAAATTTTAGAGTCCAGAATGCAGTAGGACAATGTAGTCATCCTTTGGAATTTATGGGAGATTGGTTTCATTAACTTTCATGGATACGAAAATCTGTGGATGCACAAGTCCCTCATATAAAATGGTATAGTGTTTGCATATAACCTATGTACAGCCACCCATGTATTTCAAATAACATGTAGATTACTTACAATGTCTAATATAATGTAAATACTATGTTAAGAGTTGTTACATTGTTTAGGAAATAAATAATAAGAAAAAATGTCTATGCATGTCCAATACAGATACTTTACATGTTTTTAATATTTTGATACACAGTTTGTTCAATCCACAGATGTAAAACCCATAGATATGGGGGGTCTATGGTATATTCAAAGTGCTAAAAGAAAAAATAAATAACTGACAATTAAGAATCCTATATCCAGCAAAACTATTCTTTAAGAGTGATCGGGAAATTAAAACATTCACAGATAAAGAGAAGTGGAGGGATTTTGTTATTACTAGACTTATCCTATGAGACATGCTCAATGAAATTCTACAAGGTAAAATAAGTGGACACAAGGTAGTAACTTGATGCTTTACAAAGAAATAAATGTCTTACAAAGATAAACAGATGGGCAATTATAAAAGCTAGTATTATTGCAAGTTAAGTTTGATTTGTAACTTCATATTTTGTTTTCTACATAATTTAAGTGATTAGTACATGTAAAATAATTATTTTAGAAGCATACAATGTACAAAGATGTAATTTTACAACATCAACAAATGAAAATGAGTGAAGATGGAGATTAAAGGAGCATAATTTTAGGCTATTGAAGTTAACCTGGTATAAATCCAAATTACTGTTATAACTTTAGGATGGTGACTGTGATGCCTATGGTAACAATAAAGAAAAATAGCTATAGAACACACACAAAAGGAAATGAGAAAGGAATCTAAACATTCACTACAAAAAATCAACTGAATATAAAAGACAATAATGCAGGAGATGAGGGATATAAAATTCTAAAGCATGTAGAAAACACATAGCAAAATGGCACAAGTAAGCCCCACCACAGCAGTAGTTACTACAAACGTAAGCGGTTAAACTCCCCAATTGAAAGACAGAAATTGGCAGAAATGAATTAAAAAACATGATCCAACTGCATGCTGTCTAAAAAATACTCACTTTAGATCTAAAAATACAGATAGATTAAAAGTGAAAGAATGGAAAAAAGACATTTCATGTAAATAGTAACCAAAAAAGAGTAGAGGTGGATATACTAATTCTTTACAAAAAGACTTTAAATCCCAAAAGTTTACAAGACATAAAAGATAATATTACATATTAATAAAAGCTTCAATACAGAAAAATATATAAAAATTATAAACATTTATGCATCTAATGACAGATCATCAAGCTATATCAAGGAAAAATTACAGAATTAAAGAGAGAAATCAATAGTTCTACAATATTAGTTGAAAATTTCAGTATTCTATTCTCAATAATGGATAAAAAAAAACAAGGAGAAAGAAGAAGAAGAAAGAAAAGAAAGTACTTAAAAAACACAGTAAACCAACTAGATATTATAGACATATACAGAACACTTTGTGCAAAAACAATAACATATACTTTCTTAAGTGCACATGGGATATTTTACAGAATAGAACATATGTTAAGTCAAAAATTAAGTATCAATAGATTTAGAAAGATATGTATCATACAGAAGATCTTCTCTGACCAAAACGATGAAGTCAGAAGTCAGTAACAGAAGTAAAAAGCAAAAATCACAAATTCGATAACAGTCTTCAGCAACAACAACAACAAAAAAGAAAACAAAGAAGAAATCACAAGGAAAATTAAAACTTAGAGATGAATACTTAGAGATGAATAAAAACAAAAACAGAAAATTCCAAACTTGTGGGACACAGGGAAAACAGGACTAAGAAAATAATTTATGGCTATAAATATTTACATTAAAAAATTAAAATCACCTATCTAACTTTATATCTTAAAGAGATAGAGAGAAAAGAATAAATTAAAGCCAAATCTAGCAAAAGGAGAAAATAATAAGGATTAAAGCAGAGATAAACAAAACACATAATAGAAAAGCAATAAAGAAAATCAATGAAACCAAAAGTTGTTTCTTTAAAAACATCGACAATATAGACAAAACTTCAGCTAGATGGACTAAGGTAATGAGAGAACATTCTCAAATTACTAAAGTCAGGCAGAAAAGGGTAGATATTACTGCCACTCAACAGATGTAAAAAGGGTTATAAGAGAATATTATGAACTGTGTACACCAACAAGTTGGATAACCTATATGAAATGAACAAATTCCTAAAAACACCAAATCTACTAAAACTAAAACACAAAGAAATAGAAAATATAATTAGACTTATGACTAGTAAGAGATTGAATCACTAACCCAAAATATTTTGACCAAATCCCACCCCCCCCCCCAAAAAAAAACACAATATGACAGCAACAAAAAAATTTGGACCTAATAGATTCACTGGTGAATTCTACTAAACATTTAAAGAACTAGTAACAATCCTTTCAATAATTTCCAAAAAACTCAAGAGTAGGGAACACTTCCTAACTTATTCTATGAGGCTAACACTAACCTGATACTAAAGCCATGCAAAGTCATTAACAGAAAACTATACACCAATATCCTTTATGAATATTGGTGAAAAAACCTCAACAAATTATTAGCAAACTAACTTCAGCAACACAGCAGAAATATTATACACAATGATTAAGTCAATTTATTTCTACAGTGCAAAGATGGTTCAACATAGGAAACTCAATTAATATAAGATACCAAATAAATAGAATGAAGGGGAAAAAAGAAACACGTTCCTCTCCATTGATGCAAAAAAAAAAAAAAACAGTACATGACAAAATTCAACATACTTTCTTGATTAAAAACATTCAAAAATGAAGAATGAAAGGAAATTGCCTCCACATAATAAAAGCCATGTATGAAAAATCCACAGTAAACTTCATGGTTAATGGTGAAAGACTGAAAGCTTTTTTCCTAAGATCAGCAGCAAGGAAAGGATGTCTTTTGCCACTTCTATTTAACATAGTACTTGAAGTTCTAGCCAAAGCAATTAGGAAAGGAAAAGAGACTAAATGCATATAAATTGGGAAGAAAGGTGTAAAATTATCTCTGTTCATAGGTAATATGATCTTCTATGTAGCAAACCCTCATCTGTAAAGATTACACACACACACGGAAAAAAATGTAAAACTAATAAGTGAATTTATCCAAGTAGCAGAATACAAATTCAACATGAAAAATCAGTTGTATTTATATACACCAATAGCAAATAATTTGAAAAGGAAATTTTGAATCTATTTACAACAGCATAAAAAATAATAAAATACTTATGAATTAATTTAACCAATCAGATGAAAGACTTGTACAATGAAAATGAGAAAACATTGCTGAAAGACATTAAAAAGGATATAAATTAATGGAGACACATACTGTGTTCATAGATTTGTAAGACTTATTGTTGTTGAGATATCAATACTACTTTAAGTGATCTACAGATTCAATACAATCCCTATCAAAATCCCAATGTCAATTTTTGCAGAAGTAGGAAAACTGATCCTAAAATTCATATGGAATCTCAAGGGAACCTGAAACAATCTTAAAATATAAGAACACTTCATTATTTCAAAACTTACAATAGTAATTAGAACAGTTTGGTACTGGCATGAAGACAGACATATAAACCAATGGAATACAACAGAGAGCTCAAACATAAACACTCATATATATGGTCAAACGATTCTTGACAAGGTTGCCAAAACCATGTAATGGATAAAGGGTCGTCTGTTCAACAGATGTTGCTAGAAAAACTAGATATCTACATGCAAAAGAATGAACTTATACCTTTACCTAACATCATATATAAAAACCTATCTAAAATGTATCAAAAACTTAAATGTAAGACCTAAAACTATAAAACTCCAGGAAGGAAATGAAAGGCAAAATCTTTTTGATATTAAATTTGGCAATGATTTCTTGGATATGAGACCAACGGTTCAGGAAACAAATAAAATGTAAACAAATTAGACTTCAAGACAAATTTTATGAAAATGTGTGTGAAAAGACAATATCAACAACGTAAAAAGGCAACCCATAGAATGAGAGAAAATATTTTAAAATCACACATCTGATAGAAGATTAATATACAGATTATATAGAAAATGTAAAATGTAATAACAAGAAAACCAAAACAATTTGATTCGCAATGAGCAAAGGACTTGAATAGACATTTCTCCATAGAAGATATACAAGCGATCATAAGCACACAAAAAGATGCTTGACATCACTAATCATTAGTGAAATATAAATAAAAACTACAGTGATATTTCACCCTCATACCTGTTAGCATGGACACTATTTTTTTAAAAACAGAAAATGAAAAATGTTGGGAAAATATGAAGAAATTGGAACCTTTGTGCATTGTTGGTGGGGATGTAAAATAATACTGTGGCCACCATGTAAACAGTATGGTAGGTCCTTCAAAAATTAAAAATAAAATTACCATATGATTCAGCAATTCCACTTCTGAGTACATACCCAAAATCATTGAAAGTAGGATTTTAAGAAGATATTTGTATGCCCATATTTATAACAGCAATATTTCTAATAGCTGAAATGTGGAAGCAGCCCACACATTCATTGAAGAATGAATGGATAAGCAAAATGTGGCATATACATAAATGGACTATGAATGTTATTCATTATTAAAAAGGAAAGAAATTATGAAATATGCTACAACATGGATGACTGGGAGGACAATTATGCTAAGTGAAATAAGCCAATCACAATAAAACAAATATTGTATAATTCCATTTATATGAGACACTTAGAGTAATCAACATCATAGTGACGTAAAGTAGAATGGCAGTTGTCAGTGGCTAGGAGGAGGGGGAATGAGGAATTACTGTTAAATGGATATACAGCTTCAGTTTTATAAGATGAAAAGAGTTATGGAGATGGATGTTGGCTATGGCTGCACAAAATGAATATATTTTACTTTACACAATTTTAAAATTTAGAAGAAAAAAATCTTGCCATGCCCTTGATTAATGCTTACTTTGAACTGCTCTAGTATTTATGATTTCCAACACATGTTTCTTATCTCTGTCGGATTTTATCATGCATGTGAATTTTATCTCACCAGTTAGATTATAAGCTTTTGAAAAGCAAGCTTTATGAGATTTTATAAACTTTAGATTAAGTGCCATTTTGTTTTGAGTATATTAGTGAGTTTATTAATTTGATAAAAATTATACCTGTAGCTTGTGGAGAGCTTAATAAGTCCAAATTGTGCTTAAGTTTTATATACACCATTCTCTTTAATCATTATGACGATATTTTGAGATATTACCCATGCATATCCCCATCTAACAGATGGGCAAACCAAAACAGAGAGGTACATAATTTTTTCAATATGAGTTAGCTGGTACAGAGATGTGAACTCAGCTCTGCCCAATAACAAAGTCGACATTCTAAATCATGAAGCTACATTTAATAACATCATTAGCAATAATAACTATTATGCTTGGCTGATGATTGACTCCAAAGATGTCATGTCCTAATCTCTGGAAGCTGTAAATGATACTTTATTTGGAAAAAGGATCTGTGTATATGTAATTAAGTGAATGATCTTGAGATCAAGAGATCATAGTGGATTATATGGTATGTCCTAAATGTAATCACATATGTCCATATATAGAAAGGCACAGGGATATTTGACACACAGACAGAAGAGAAATAGGCAACATGGCTACATGGAGTTATGCAGACAAAAGCCATGGAATGCCAGCATCTTCCAAAAGTGGGAAGAGGTAAAGAAAGTATTTTTCCCTAGAACATACAGAGGAAGTATGCCCTTGTGGAAACCTTGATTTTTGATGAGTAATACTGATTTCAGGCTTCTGTGTTCTAGAATAGTGAGGGAATAAATTTCGGATATTATAAGCTGCCAACTTTTTGGTAATTTTTTACAGCAGTCACAGGGAAGGAACACAATGTTATCTGTTGTGTATCTGCTTTGTGTCACTCCAGCGAGAGCATTAGAGTGCCCAAGAGTCCAAAGCCCAGGATGAAAATTCTCATGTGATCCAGGAAAGTCAGTAAAATACATGGATTTTTGTTGTTGGTTCAAAAATTACACAAGTTTACATTTTCAACCATTTGAAATATGGTTGTAAAATTAAATCAATATTTAATGTTTTCATATTTTTCTACTTCCCAGACCATTCAATGTCTACAAGATAGTAGGTTTCATACCTCTTCTACACTTGATCCTTGGGAAGTATTTCTATTTATGTGCCTTATATTTTTCAAGATTTTTTATTATTCCCTTTAATTTTATTATATTAATACTTATTTTTCATTCATGCCCCATTAATTCTAAAAATTTCAGTAACATGTCAAAAATTGACATATTTATTGAGCACAAACTAAAGGCAAAAGACTGCGCAACATCCCCTCATAAGTCAAGCACACACAGGCTTTGTCCCTGAGAATCTTATAATTTGCTTGGGGAAATACAGGATAAGCATAGAGCAAGACTTATTTTAGTTATACTTCAGACTACTATAGAACACACTATGCTATTAATTTGCAAATTATTTATTTAGGCAACAATTAGAGTAACCTTCAGAGGAAGGAGAGATTGCTGTAGCATACCATGTCTCCTCTGGGCCCTTTTTCAACTGGAATTCTAAATAATCTGTCTTCGAACTGCAACACCCCCAATATCTTAATAATTATGATCCTGTGACCAATTTGATGCATGTTTACCAATTCTTAGAAGAACTTGGTTTCTATACATGTTTTTACACTGAAGTCATTTGTTACATGACATATACTATCCTAATTCAACCTTTCTTTAAATAATTGTCTTCCCAAGTCCAATTCACGACCCTGGACATATCCCTTACACCCAATATGTACACTCCCATAACTTAAAGACGGCTTTCAAAAATTAAAAATTTAATGTAATTCAATGATGGCAACACATCTTGTCAGTAATAGCACAGAACAATTTGGTGACCCATTTGTGTTCCATATAGAATTAAAAGTAGCAAATCTTCCTCACAAGAGCTGAGTCTTGCTGATAAAGGAGGATTCATTAAGAATTATGTAGCCACGCTCATGATGGAAGCCATGCAGAGGTACGGCTTAAGAGAAAAGGTTTTAACCGACCAGCTGGCATCTTAAACAGAAAAAAAAAAATCCTCTCCGTAGCAAAAAAAGGAAGAGGAAGCTACACTTCAGTGAAATCTTCAAGAAACCAGCTGGAATTTCAATAGCCTTTTTCTGAATAGAAATCGGTGGTCTCTCACACAGGTGTTTACCCCATCGTTTAGGTATGAAAGCCACCTTCCAGAGGTAGCCATGTGAAGGAGAAATAGAGATGGAAGAAGCTAGGCTGAGCACAAAGGAGCAACAGGAAACCCTTTAACTAAAGAATAAAAACACTCAATTGACTGTGTAAAAGAGAGAGGAGTGGCAGGTGAGTAGAAAGGACAGGAGATGGATGGCTATGCCGTGAAAATAGTCAAATGATTGTCATCTACTTCAAATACTCAAATATGCCTTGTTCTTTTTTCCCTCTTGGATTTTGTTGTTGCACTAATTATGACCTGCACTGTTTTGTGCTCTTTCTGCCTCAGGGTACAATTCTTTGTTTGGCACCTTGTGATGCGAGTGAGTTTTTATAGCTCTTATATTTATGTCTTGTCTTCATCACTAAATTGTTATATCTTTAAGGCAAGACATTAATCATTCATTCATTAAAATTACATATTAAAATTACATTAAACAGTTTCATAAGGCACTGAGAGATCACACAATCTACTGGAGGAGAGGGAAAGACAAACTAATCATTTTAATACAATATATTTAGATATAACAATTGAGAGGTTTTGCTATTTTTAAAAATTTTTATCCTTGTCTTGATGTATTGGTACTTAATTGGAATTTTCTATCTTCATCCATTTTTATTTTATGAGGTGCAAGTCTTCTCAGATCAAGAAAAGAGCTGAAAAATTAGAATACAAAATGGAGTAGATGTTTTGTGAAACGAGAAGAGTTAAAAGAAGTAAAAGACTGGATATGGAAAGCTTATTAGTGTATAAATGAGGGATAATTGACACAGTCTCAAATGTACACATTCAAAGTGTACAATTTGTTTAGTTTTGATAAATGTATACACCTGTGAAACCATTACCATAATCAAAATCATGAACATATTCACATCCCCAGGAAATTCTTTTCACCCATTATAATGCTTTCCTCCTAACCATCTCCAGGACACCACTAATCTGCCTTTTGTCACTGTAGATTAGCTTGTATTTATTGGGTCTTTTTGCTTTTGTAAATGTGGACTCATATGGTATATATTCAAAATAGCATAACTGTTTTGATATTTATCCTGTTTTGTGTATTAATAGTTTCTTACATTTTATTGATAAACAGTAGTGTTTCATTATGTCTTTATAATAAAATGTGTTTATTCATTTACTTATTTAGATTATTTCCAAAGTTTGTCTATTACAAATAGAGCTACTATGAACATCCCTGAACAAAGATTTTACAAGTCTTTGTGTGTGTATACATGCTCACTCCAACCAGCTTCATCTTTTTGTATTGGTGTATAATTACCTAGGAATGAGTGGACTGTGGATTATATGGTAAGGATAAATTTAATGGTTTAAGAAATTGACATACTGTTATCCAAAGTTGTACTCCATTTTACATTCCCATCAACTGTGTAGGAGTACCAGTTCCTCTGTATTCTCACAAACACTTGGCATTTGGGGTCTTTTTAAATTTAGATATTTTAATAATTGTGTAGTGGTATCCCATTGTAGCTTTAATCTAGATTTTTCTAGTAGCTACTAAGATTTAGCATATTTTCATATGCCTGTTTGTCGTATTTGTCATTTATTTTTTTAGTTTTTTTTATTTCAGCATATTACAGGGGTACAAATGTTTAGGTTACATGTATTTCCTTTGCCCCATCTGACTGGGAGCTTTACAGAGAACACTCCGTAAAGAAGAGAGCTAGGAAACGAATACCTCACTCATCTGTCTTCTCCCTATAAAAAAGTACAGGTACTCTCTCCTGTGAATTCTAGCTACCTTGATCTCTTTAGAATTTTAACTCCATCTACTCAAGTGAGTAAGTCCAACAGACTCTCTGCCTGGATGCCCTTTAGCCCAAAAATTCTCAAGGCAGTAAGCTAGGGAAATCACACGACTCATTTGTTTGTTTCCTGTCTCTCAGGGGTAACTCTTCTTTGCTATTTATTGTTCAGTGTCTTGTAACCATTTTATCATCTTTTTATTTGTAGCTTCAGAAAGGAGGGCAAATCTGGCCCAGTTACTCCATCTTGGGCTGATGCAGAAGTCTAAAAGTATTAGCAATGATACTGAAGTAACCCAGAAGACAATTTAGGTTAAGGGGAAAAAAAATGGATTTAAAATTTCAGAGTGAACAACTAGGCTAAGTTGTTTATGAATTCTTTGGATTCACAAAGATTAAAAAGATGAGAGGATCCAAGATGAGAATGTTTTGATGCAATTATTATTATTTGTGACATGACCTATTGCTTACCATATGAGGTCTAAACTTTACCTTTCTCCTATGTTTTAGATCCTTACATTACATTGAGGAGTTGGAACATGAACAGTAAGACTGTATTGATGCAGGGAAATTAATGGCGTAACTATTTTATCAAGTTTGGCAATAAATTAATGATATGATTGACATGAATAAATATCTTAAACTATTTAACATTATTTATTATCTATTGGAGGGAATTTGCTAGATATTCTCTATTTTCTATTCAACTTAGTTCCTACTTTTTTCACTGTGTTCAGCATTGAGGGAAGTTAAATTGTATTGAATGGACCAACTGCTCCCTTTTATCCACTGGTTTCTGCCTGGTTTGGGGCACTGGAGGGAATCAACAGAAGGTTAGAATGGGAGAGGAGAGATGACTGAGGTGTTCACTTCCCAGCTCTCTTCTGTATAGCCACAGGTGCAGAATAACTGCACTCCTTTTCCAAAGGGCACACAGCCCCTTTCAGGTATACCGCTAGTACAAAATAAGATAGATCTCCCGGATTTCACATAATTGCTCCATTCACCCCTTAAGCTTATGCCAATTAATGACTGCTATTGGTATCTGCTGGGAGCATCAGTATTTCTTACCATTTTTTTCTTAATTCTGTTCACATCTTAAAAATTGTCTTTCTCATTGAAATCTCTTCAGTTATCCCCCTTTGTATGCCATCTGGTTTTTGAAGAGACCTGACTACAAGTCTTAAATGATTTTTTTGTTTGGCAGATCTGATATTATTAGTAAAACCTATTTCAGAGTAGATAACTAAATTATTGGGATTTTTAAAAAAGTATTGTACCAATGCAAAATCCTAGTTTGAACAAAAAAATATTATCATTGGGGAAAGATCAGAAGTTACAGAGGAACTTTCTGTACATTTTTTTCAAATATCTTGTGTTAAATAATTCAAAATTAAAATTTTTAAAATTTAAAAAGTAATGAAAATATGTATACATCTTCACACATGTGATTACATTAAAATGCACATATTTAAAAGGAAAATAAATAAATCTGTAGCTTCTGCTTGATATTTATAGATACTGCTATGGTGTGAATATTTGTGTATCTCCAAAATTCACAGGTTGAATTCTTAACCTCACAATGATAATATTAGGAGATGAGGTCTTTGGGGAGGTGAATAGGTCATGAAGATGGATCTCTCATATATGGAATTAATTGCCTCGTATTAGGTTATTATGTATGAAATGTCTGATTTCCTTAAGTACTAAGATCGATGGTTGATATACCTGATATTTCACTTTGATACTTCTTGTTTTATTTTTATTGTAAGGTACATCCTCAGTCTTTCCAATGCATCATTTGGCTTGTGATTACCTTTCAAAAAATTTTTTTTGGAACAAATTTTGTGAAAGCATGGATAAGTAAAAAATTTGTGTTATTTTTGAATATGAGTTCCATCATGGAATTCATGCAGTGTGGATAGCTCAAAATATCAACTAAATGTTTGAGAAGGATGTGGCTAATGAATGCACAGTACATCAAGGGTTTGAGAAGTTCCATTCTGGTGATTTTAATCTTGAAAATGAGCCACATGACCATGAGCAACCTGAGACCAAGGTGGATAATGACAAGCTGAAAGCCGTGGTAGAAGTGAATCCATCTCAACCTATACGTGAATTAGCAGCAAGGTTTAATGTTACTATTCCAATAATATTGGATCATTTGAAACAAATTGGCAAGGTAAAGAAGCTAGATAGATGGGTTCTTCATGAATTAAGTGATCATCAGAAGAGACATTGTCTCCAAGCTTATCTTTCTTTGCTGTTATGAGAAAAGATGAACGATTTCTATACCGTATTATCACTGTGATGAAAAATGGATTCTTTTTGACAATTGCAAGCATTCAGCACAATGGTTGGATAAAGACAAAGTGCTGAAACACAGTCTGACAATGAATATTCATCAACAAAAGCTAATGGTGTCTGTTAAGTGGTCCAGCACTGGTATTATCCACTACAGCTTCATGAACCTGGGGTCAATCAATTACAGTGGATGTCTACTGCAACCAACTGGGCGATGAGAATGCTTGTAACTTAAGCAGCCAAGATTGGTCAATGGAGACAGGCCAATCCTCTTGCAAGACAACGCTTGACCACGTGTTGCACAAACAACGCTGCTCAAACTACAGAAGCTGGACTTGGAAACTCTCTGTCATCCACGTATCCACCAGATCTTGTACCAACTGACTAACCTCTTCTTCCAGGCTTGGACCACTTCTTGCAAGGAAAAATATTAAATTCTCAACAGATTGAGGAAAATGCCTTTTGCAATTTCATTGCTACTTGCTCTCCAGGCTTCTTCACTGTTGGCATAAACAAGCTACTGTTAATAAGGCAAAACTGTGTTGATAGTTTAGGTGCATATTTTGATTAATTGTACTGTTTCTTGTTTGAGATATAATATACTAAACTTTTGATTCAAAACAGGACATTTCATGCTTAATAATCCCAGACACTTAATCTGTGGCATCTTAATATTGGACTTTCCAGCCCCCAAATTGTGAGAAATAAATTTCTGTTGCTTATAAGCTACCAGTGTATGCTATGTTGTAGAGCAGCCTGAATGGACTAAAATAAATACACTTTCACTTTTATTCCAGAATAATTTGATAAGCCCAGGAAAAAAAATATGAAAGTAATTGAGTACTTTTCTCGTAACTAAAATATTTCAGTCTAGTTAATTTAAGAATGTGATAACATACAGTTTCTTTTGTCTTTATTGCATTCGTGTATATTCTCACATTCCCAATTTTTAAAAATTCTTGGCCCTCCACATTTATGTTTATATATTATAGTATAGTATCTATCCCTTGCCATCCTTCAAGGCTCAATTTAATGACTACCTTCATTAAAGTTTCCGGACTAGAACATCACACATTTCAAATTTCAATGGATTCAGTTTATGTTAGAATCATATGTATTCAAAAAGAATCATCTGCTTTGCCGTGTGTTTTGTAGACAGTGTAAGGCTATTGAGGAAAAATATTATACCTTTTACTTCTTTTGTAGAACAGCTCTGGGCTTCTGTTGAAGTGAATTCAATTCAATTTCTGAACGGAGTATATGCCTGTGCAGAGTTATAAAACCTGATTCTTATTTCAATTCTTCTACTAAATAACAGTGTGAACTTGGGTAACTCATTTTCAGACTTTTCTGCAAAATGAACTCATTAAATCAGATTATCTCCAAGATCTCTTTTAGTTCTGCAATGGTATAATTTTCACTGTAAATATTAGGTAGTGACAGAGAAGTAAAATCATATGGCATCTTCTGTATTTATGGAACTCTCTTCTCTTTGTTCGAAATCCTCCCAAGAGTATCCATCCATATACTCTAAGCTGAACACTCAACTTTATCTCGAATATTTAGAAGTTTATTATGAATAAATAGCTCCAAACTGGTAAGCTTACTTGATGCTCTGGAAACTACTAGGAGCTAAATCTCTTGGGTTTGCAAAACTGGGCAGTAAATTTTATGACAAGGGGTTTTCTCCTGAGATTTCCTGTGTTTGCTGCTTCTGGCAGGTTGGAATTAGAGTGAGAAAAGCCAGTTTTGCGATGCCAAGTTACTGCCACTCCCAGGTGGAGTTCAGAAGTGTAGACACAACGACAAAGGTGATGAAAACATAAAAACAAAAGAAGAATTTAATCAAATTTTATCGGGTCTCTAAAAAGCTTGTAGACCTAGCTCCACTGTTGACTATATTCATTTGTATATTGCATTGGTAAAATGAACATACTCCTTGGGGAAGAGTAGGGAATTAGGTAATTAAGTTAGAAAAGACAAGATTTGTACCTATGAAGCAAAATATCATTTTGGACTCTAAGTGGAGGCAAAATGTAATATTAAAAAAGGATATCACCAACCTCTTTTCATTAAAATCCTGAATATTGGATATCTAAATTATCTATAACCATTGAACTATTCTCATTAGTGTCAATTTTGACGAGTTTCTCCTAAGTCAGTTTCTTCCATATTTTTTCAGCTGTATCTCCATTCAAAGCCTCATCTTGGTTTCCCGACACCACAAAGAAAAAATAATTTCATTCCCAGAGCAAGGGTGCTACGTCCCAGTGGTTACCACAGGCCTTTCTTCGAATGCTCATTCCTAGATGGTGGCTATATCTATGTCTTTATCTTGACAAAAGCCAAAGATGAGACTTCTGTACTACTCCTTTGCACTGTGCCCATCAGTTCATAGAAACAGGATTTTTTTTTCTCTCTCTAGAACTGATGCCCAGCTCTGAATCTGATTCCTAATCCTCTGGCCATGAGAAGATCTTCTCAACATTTACCATTTTCAGCTTGATGTTCTAAATATCACTGTCACTAATCCCCAGCCTGTGTGTGCTGTGTACCTGGGAAACCTACCCTGTCATTCACATATGTATCTAACCTGAAAAATTCAACCTCTATTCCTTTTCTTTACTGAGTAATAGGTTTTGTTTCAGCATCTAATGAATACTCCTTTTCTTCATTGCCTTTCTTGTCTTTATTCCCATGTCCATTGCACTTTGGGCCCAAGAAAGAAATAATAATTATTACCATTTCAATCTATTATGCCCCTATCATGGTATATCTCCACTGGGAAACCATTTCCTATCATTATAGCTGTCTCCATTATTGCATTTGTGTAAGTACAAATATGTAGTTAGACCAGGTGCAGTGGCTCATGATTGTAATCCTAGCACTTTGGAGGATGAGGTGAGAGGATCACTTGAGGCCAGGAGTTTAAGACCAACCTGAACAACATAGCTAGACCCCATTTCTACAAAATATAGAAAAATTAGCTGGAAATGGTGGTGCATGCCTGTAATCTCAGCTATTCAGGAGGCTGAGACAGGAGAATCACTTGAGCCCAGTGAGTTTGAGGTTGCACTGAGCTATAATGATGCCACTGCACTCTACTTCGGGCAACAGAGTGAGACTCTGTCTCAAAAAAATGTAATTTAGCATTTTTAGTACATATTTTGTACTCTGGCTCATATATGTGTATTTTCCAATCAAAATCACACACTCTTGAGGGCTGGGGTTACGTCTTCCATCTTTTCTATCATCTACTATATCAAGCATATTATTAGTGCTCAGTAAAAAGTCCTAGTATGACTTTTAGACATGAAACATTTGAATGATTTAATGTAAGTTATAGATTTTGTTTAGAATATATAGTGCTGTGTATTTATCTTCAGTTCAGTTCAACAAATATTTATTGAGCAACTAACACAGTGTCTTATACATAGTAAACTCTTAATAAATATTTAGGCATAAAATATCAACAACTTATCTACACAGTGAATGAAGCCCTAGTGGAGAAGAGGAAATAAATAACTTCTAAAACTTTTTTGGTTAGTAAATCACTGTTTTGTACATTTTGATTTTAGAGTTAATTGCGTTAATATAGAGCAGAACTTTATTTGAAAAGCTGATACATGATTCTATTGCCAAAGTTGGCACTTTATCAAATTTGACATCATCACAAAAATTAAGGAGGAGGGGATCTAGTTTGATGAGGTTCAACTAGTCTTTCTTCATCCCCTTTTGTCTACTGATGGGTCATTTCTTGACTGGATCTTCAAAGAGGTTTTAATGAATCCAAATTCAAAGGTATTTTGTACAACCCCAAGGTGAGGTAGGTATCGAGAAAACAGTAGTTATTTCATCATGCAGAACACAAAAACCAAAAAGAAAGATGTGAAATCAAAACAGAAGCCCTTAAAAAAAGATATACTGACAGTAAAGAAATAAAAGAAATGAGGCTCAACATAATTATCCATTAGGGAAATTAAAAATCAAATCATGAAAAGAATATCACTACATATTGTTATTAATAGATTGGAAAAAGAAAGGAAACCTAGAAATACCAATTGCTGGAAAGGATGTAGAACAATAGGAACCTTGATAGTAGGAGTGGGAAATGGTACAATCAGTTTACAAGAAAATTTCTTAAAAAGCTAAATTACACTTACATATGACCAGCTAGTCCTACCCGTAAGTATTTACCTAAGAAAAATGACAACATGTGTCCACAAAGAGACCTGTCCATAAATGTTTATAGCACCTTTATTCATAATTGGCAAGAATGGAACCAACACAAATGTTTTTCAACTCATAAATAAAAAAAAAATTAATTCTAGTACAGCCCTCTGATAGACTACTAGTATTTGACAAAAGAAACAGACTGCTGATACACCCAGCATTATGGATGAATCTCAAATGCACCCTCCTAAGTCAAAAAAAGCCAGACTCCAAAGGCTAAATACTGTATATGACATTCTGAAAAAGTGAAAATTATAGAAACATAAATAGTCCAGTGGTTACCAGAGAGCAAGTTAGAGAGAACAGTTGACTACAAAGGCATAACATAAGGAGATCTTTGGGTTGACGGAACTTTTCAATATCCTAATTGTGTTCGTGGTATTATGACTGGATATATTTGTGAAAATTGAGAATGTGTATTAAAAAAGATTGGATTTTAGAAAGTGTATTTTTTTTTAATTTGAGGTAACCACTTTGAGTTCTATTAAGTAAGATTGTGGGAGTACAGCGGTGGAAGCTAAGTGGGCACTTCATCAAATTTGAGATCATCACAAAATTAGGGAGTAAGAAATCTAACTTTATGCAATGTTGATTGCAGTCTTTGGAAGTGGAGACAGGTTTTTGCTAAAAAGCTCGAGCATAGCCTCTAAAAGTGAGTTTAAAAATATGTTATTGCATCAACCTTTAAGAAGGAAGCATTGGAGTGCAGTGGAACTTTCTCCATTTTTTGGATCAAGGTGGTGGGGATTTGAAGCAGATCAGATATTATATTTTCCTTGTGTTAGGCATGGAATATACAGTAAGGTATTCTCTTAGAATCTTTGAACTGAATTTTCCCACAATGTTTTCTCCCTCCAGACATATTTCTAAGTTAATGAATGCAGAAGAGTTGCCCTATCCTATTTAGATACATATTTACTAGATAGTTTGTTTTGCTACATTAATAATGTTTTGGGGTTGGTATCATTAGCCCCATTTTGCAGATGAGGAAACTGGGTCTCAGATGGAATTTATTTTCTTCTCTAAGGTACCCAACCTTTAGCACAGACTTATAGAAAATAAAAGTTAAAAAAGTTATGAAATAGTAGTATCATTTTAGAGAATATGATTCATAGAATGGTTATATACAACTCAAGCATTGAGCATATCATTTCTAATTTTTATTTATAACAGTGAAGAAAATGATAAAATTTAAATTATCCATAATCAGATCAATATAATGTAGATATCATTTTCCTACTTCTCTGTATACCTTGACTCCTGTTCTCATAATCAATACATCTAAATATATTACTGTATTGTAAATATTATTTTTCTTTTTCTTTTGTTCCTTACCAAGAAATTATAGCCATTTTTTTTAATTTGAAGCAATACATTTCATATTTATTGATAGTCTACAATATTCTAGGCTCCAAGGATATAGTAATAAAAGACACAGTTCTTATCCACAAAGGGTTTATGATCTAGTGAAAAAAAACAGTGAAGTCATACGCATAATATAGTGGGAAGTATGCTATGATGGATGAATTCTCTATGGTACTGCATAACCCAGAATAGTGCATAAATGCATTCAGCGATGTTTATACTTGGGCTGCACAGGAAGAAGCAGTTCAAAAGGGAGATTAAGGAGGTGCAGTCACAGAGGTAGAAAATAGTGGAGAGAATTCTATATTTTTAATGTTTCATATAATTTAATCAATTTGAAGTAGCATAATGTGCTTAGCCCTCTTTTATTGGACGTTACTTATGACCAATTTTAACTGTTATAAATAATGTGGCAATAAATGCTTTTGTGCATATAGCTTTTATCTTATTTTGAATTATTCCCTTAAAATGTATTCCCAAGTGTGGAGTTACTGGAAAGGGTACATGCACACACACACACACACACACACACACACACACACACACACCCTTTATATACATATATATATATATATATGCACACACACAAATGCATACTTTATTCCAGCTTTTGTAATATAATCCCAAAATGCTTTTAAAAAGGCTTATAGCTATTTACAGCATCATGAGCAATATATGAGTGTATCCGTTTTGCCAGTATTCTCTAGCTTTATGTAACCTTAAACTTCTTTAAATTTTGTTAATCTAATAGTTACAGAAAAATGGAATTAATTTCTGAAAGGATGAAATATTTGACCACAAAACAGATAAGGGAAGGAACACAACACATTTAGGGCATTCTGATGAGTAAGATATGGCAGAAATGCTCAAAATGAAGCACTTTAATCATTCAAATCACAAAATTTCAGAGCATAATTTTTTGATTAGAAACAAGGAGTCCACTATGATAGACCAATGTTCTTTAATGTGGTTTCAGATTTATGCATTGAATCTTGACAAGATTCAGCCTTCAGGAAAAATTCACCACTGATGTATTTTATTTTCACAGATATTTGTGGACATTATATAGCAACCTACTGCTGGCCCAAGTCCCTGCTCTTCTATATTCATTTATCTCTTGGTAACATGGGCAGTTCTTTCAGATGAGCCATGAACACGATGGGAGAACTTGGAATGAGATTTTTTTTTTTCTTAGAGTGAGTCCTACCAAGTCCTTAGTCACTTGGAAGTGTCAGGGAGAAGGGACTCTGACAGGCAGCTCTGTCAATGTGAACAGAGAGTTTTAGATCAAGCCCAGGAACATTACTGTCAAAAATTACAACCTCAGCGTTGACATAAATGTTGACAGCACCATTTTCACTGATGGTGGTATCAGAGCAGATTATGATTCACAAAGGACCGTCCAACAAGCAATGATTTAGATGAAATGCTCCCAAATCAGTAAAGAGAGAGGAGAGGAAGAAGCAAAATATAAGGACTGCAGGTTACAAAATTTTATCAAGACAGCATCACACTATGACAATATCCATCTTTTTTTTCTGGTAATGAGGGTTTGTCTGTAAGTTCATATAAAGAAAAACATGAAAATGGAAATTCAGACTCTCCTCAGAGTCTAGTCTACCTCCTAATTCAGCCTTGTTATGTACAGGGTTCTGTGAAATTTTTTGAGAGAATGATGATGGTATATAATTACAGAGTAGATGACTAACTTTTTCCATGTAACAGCAAAATGTTTCAGAAATCAAAACCGTGTAGGAAAGCAAAATGACATTTGATGAAAAGAAGCACATAGAAATTGAGACAGAGCCACGTTTTTTTTTCCACATACAGAAATACTATTAATTTACCAAAGCTCATCTCAATTTCCCCCAGTAACTCTGCTCAACCCCAGTTAAGCAATTCAGCTTAACTAATTCCTCTGATATTGTGTCACTGAAAGATATCCTATTGAGCAACACTGTATGTCTTCAGTTTTTTTCAGAACTACTTCCATGTAGTGATTTGACCCCATTTAAATTGTAAATACTTTTCCAATGCTTTTCCCATCACATAATTGAGCAAAGATTTGAGCATGTAGGTGGTGGGGGATGCATTGAAACATATGAATTAAGATGAATTGATTTATCTTGTAGAAAGAAAGAAATGCCTATGAATTATCCAAACACAATCATGTGCCACTTAACGGTAGGGATAAGTCCTGAGAAATGCATCCTTAGGGGATTTCATCACTGTGGAAAGATGTTAGATTGAACTTACACAAACCTAGATGGTATAGCCTCTTGTTCCTAGGCTACAAAATGTATAATACTGTACTGTATATATACTATATATATACTGTACTATAGGTATTTCTAACACAATGGTATTTGTGGATCTAAGCATAGAAAAGGTACAGTAAAAATATGGAATCAAAGGTAAAAAGTGGTGTGCCTGTATAGGGCACCTACTCTGAATGGAGCGTATAGTACTAGAATTTGCTCTGGGTAAGTCAGCGAGTGAATGCCAAGACCTAGGACACTGCTGTTGACTTTATCAACACCTTACACTTAGGCTACACTAAGTTTACTTTTTTTTAAAAAAGAAACCTTTTCTTTTTTTCAATACTATATTAACTTTAGCTTACTATAAATTTTTTTTACTTTGTAAACTTTTTAAATTTTTTGGCTGTTTATAATAACACTTAGCTTAAAACACACATTGTACAGCTATGCAAAAATATTTCTTTTCTTTATATCCTTATTCTAGAAGTTTTTTCTATTTTTAAAATTGTTATTATATATATTTTTTTACTTTTTAAACTTTTCCGTTAAAAAACTAATTCACAAACACACCTTAGCCTAGGTCTACACAGGGTCAGGATCATCCATATAACCATCTTCCAATTTCACAGCTTGTCCCACTGAACAATCTTCAGGAGCAATAACACGCATGGAGCTGTCTTCTCTGATGATAATAATGCCTTCTTCTGAAACACCTTCTGAAGGACAGGTCTGAGGCTGTTTTATGGTTAAAATTTTCTTTATATATAGAAGTACTCTCTAAATTAAGGATAGAAAGCATAGTATGGTAAATATTAATACATAAACCAGTAACAGTCATTTATGATCATTATCAAGTATTATGTACTGTACATAATTGTGCACGTTAGACTTTTATACAACTGGCGGGTCAGTAGGTTTGTTTACACTAGCAACACCACAAATATGTGAGTAATGAGTTGTGCTAAGACCTTATCACGGCTGCAGTATCACTAGATCATAAGAATTTTTCAGCTCCATTATAATGCTATGGAACCACTGTGATATATGAGGTCTTTCGCTGACCAAGACATTATTATGTGACACATGACTGTATCTTGTGCAAATATATTTCTTATTCTATTTTCTGTCAGAAAAAAATTACTTCAACTAAATATTTCATACAAAACAAATTATTTGAGAAATTATTGAATGATTCATAAATTATGTCTCTAAACCCTTTGGGCAAATTATCTAAAGTGTAAAATGAAGTGAAATGAATCTAAATCAGAGGAATTTGTCTAAGGTCAGTTTAAGTCTCAAATATGCTTTCTTTTGCTTCTAAATGTTGTGGTAAATATTGTGAATAACATTCTGGAGACCACCGTGTTTTTGCCCCATGGTAGCACCTTGCGCTGCATTAAAGTAGTCTACACATTTGCATTTATTACTCTTTGATATCAAACTTATGATTGAAGGAAATGCATTTTGTGCATCACTTTTTTCTTCAACATCTGAGTATGGTAGCTAGAGTATGATAATTAATATATATTTTATTAATCAATGCATAAATGGATCAATATGTCAATGTTGCTCCTTTAAATTCTTTAGGAAGAAAGAAGAGTATAAATAGCAATAAAATAAAATAAAATATGAATTAAAGGAATAGGCAGCTGATAGACACAGGTCTGATATAAGCATTATTGACAAGAAATATTTTTACCTGTATTTATCACAAAGTCAAAAATTAAGTACAAATATTTGTATACATTTTCCAGAATGAGGCCATGAAACATGATAACTTTACATCCCATGACAAACTACAAATATTATCGAAGAGTAAAAACTTCCTTTTAGCTACTCTCTTAAACTTTGACTTAATAAATATTCACCCACCAAATAAAAAGAGCACTTTAATTAGCCTTCTTTTACAAATGAGTGTCAGTTCTGCCTAGCAGGGTTTATTTCAATGATCTTCCCCCAATTCAGAATTCCTGGAATTTGACTACTTGAAAAGTTTATTACTTCTCCCAAAAGTTCAATTGGATTGTGTTATAAGTTCTATGCCATTTATTTTCTTTTATAAAAATGTTTTCTTATTTTTAAGAAAAATAAAATGCAACTACTAGAAAAAATACAAAGTACAGGAAAATATAGCAGAACACATTAAAAGTATCCAAAATCTTACAACCAAGATAATAACTGTCAACATATTGCCACACTTCTAGTCATTTTTCTGTTTGAAAAATATTCTTTTTAAATATAATTTGATAACAGCTGCAAAATAGTCCATTGTAAAAACAATCTTTTACTTAAGATTACTTATTTGTAAATTAATTATCTTAAGTGGGTACTACTTTGATTTAAATTATTCCTCATATTTTGCTCTACTGAGCATATTCAACAAATTATGCTCCAAAGATCTGATTCTGTGAATTCACTTTGCAAACATCAAGGGAAGAGAGAGTGTATAGGGAAAGGTAGCATATGCAGAATGGAGCTCTGGGTTAATAAAACATCTAATGGGATAAAAACTATATAATGGTAATAAAAACAATAATGATTATTATAATAGCAACAGCTAATATCTATATGTGTCAGACCCTCCTCTGAGTGGTTTACGTTGATTCGCACAAATCATCTATGTAAGATACTATTTCCAACCCATATTATAGTTGAAAAACTGAAGAAGAGGGCTTAAGGAAATTTATCCCAAATTACAGATAGTAATTAAGAGAACCCAGGAAGTCTGGCTACCTATACAAACATTTCCTTCCAGAAAAAAATGCCCTTTTGTGATAACATGATTCAAGTATTTTTGCTGATACTTGAGAGGTTACATTTTTCTGATACTTGAAATGTTACATTTTTTGCAACCTCTTTTGTCTCAATTCAGTGAACTAGAAAAAAATATTATAAGAAATGAAAAAGTTATAAGGGACTAGAGTTATAATAAAGTAATGATTTTGGTGTATATCTGTACAAATTTGGTGTGGCAGATCAAATTTTGGAAATTCTGATAATTTAAAACATTTCTTAGGCTATGTGCCTTGATTAGAGGTGATGACTTAGGCAGATTTCCATGGTCCATAGACCATAGCTAACCATTATTATCAATTCACCTTTAAAAGATTAAAAAATAACACCACTTTTCATGTGCATTTACCCATGATTATGGTGGTTTCACTGGGAGCTATGTCATCTTGATAAAAGAAACCATTGAGCTCATCTGAGTATGAAGAGGGACCTGGAGAGGCTGGGGTCTGAGATGATAAAGATGATGTGGCTTTAACAACCTTCAATTCTAGATGTAAAAAAAGAAAAGACACAATCTGGATTGAGTGTTTCTCAAAAAGGAGCTCTCTAACATTCAGTACTGGTCCTGCAGGGTGTAGAAAAAAAGGCACCTTCCTTCCCTCATCCCTGCCCTCCATTACTCAGGTCCTATTTCCCCAAAATTCACAGGCTGCATGTTTTATTCTGTTCCTGTTCAATTATTCATTATTTGGGGATGGAACTGAACGCTTGTACCCAATACTACATTGGTGAACGGGTTAATCCAAGCACATAAGGTATGTCCTTGTAACTCCAAGAAGAAGATAAATGCATTTCTACAAAATGCAACTTTTGTCTTAGGAATTTGAATTCCTAGGGGCAGCTGTGTGTTGGTTCTCCAGTTAAAACAGTTTCTCTGAGTTGTGGAGAGGGTTAAAGGCAGAAACTGAGTGAGATTGAAGTTTGGCCGCTGCAGGTGCCGGTATTAATAGGGGGAGCAGGTGCTTATAAAGAGCGTGCACAGAGGGTAAGTCAATTGGCTCAGAGAACAGAGCCACGGGAAGGCCACACTCAGGAACCCAAATAAAGACCCTTTTAAACTCTCTGTCTCAGGAGCTTTGTTCCATCTCCACTGTACCTAACAAGGTTATAAATAATTCTGTTCTGGGCATTCCAGAATGGCCAGTGAGCCATCATCATCTGAAATTCTTTTTCTTTATATATATTTTATTGCTATGGGCATTATTAATTATATCATTGATAATAAAATGTCACTATCATCATCAATATCATCATCATTAGTTTCTAAGAATCTCAATGTAATAAATCCTAAAGGGGAGAAATATATCATGGTTGGATACCAACAGCTAAGGAATGGTTTTCAGCATTTTTATGAAATGACAAATGTAACGAGAGAGAATAAAGATGTGGAAGATAAGGTGAGAGAGTGTCAAAGCCTTGGCTAATGTTATATGTGACCATTCATAAAATGGATTGGGGTCCAGTTCCTTTCAACAAAATAAGGTTTTCATTCTATAAGAGATTGACTTTCTTTAATGTAAATACCGGATTGAGAATTTTTCAAAAGGAGCTCTCTAACATTCAGTCCTCCTCATGTAGGGTGTAGAAAAGAATGCACCTTCTTTCCCTCACCCCTGTCTTTCAATACTCAGGTACTATTTCCCCAAAATTTGCAGCTTGCGTGTCTTATTCTGTGTCTATTCGGGTACCCATTATTTGGGAAAGCAATGGAACTACTGTACCCAGTGCCACATTGGTGGACAGGTTAATCCGTGCCCACAAGGGATGCATTGGTAAAATAAAAAAATAAATAAAGTAGACAGGCCAGGTGAGGTAGCTCACACCTGTAATCCTAGCACTCTGGGAGGCCAAGGTGGGAGGATCCTTGAGCTCAGAAGTTCTAGGCCAGCCTGAGCAAGAGCGAGATCCTGTCTTTACTAAAAATAGAAAAAATTAGCTGAATGTCGTGGTGTGCACCTATAGTCCTAGCTATTCGGGAGGCTGAGGCAGAAGGATTGCTTGAGGCCAGAAGTTTGAGGTTGCTGTGAGCTAGGCTGATGCCACGGCATCCTAGCCTGGGCAGCAGAGTGAGACTGTCTCAAAAAAAAGAAAAAAAATAAATAAATAAAATAAAATAAAATAGATATCAGCTAAATAATTGGTGATTTCCTATTAACATACTTCCTATGAGTATCAATTGCTGTCCATGTCCTTACAGGAATAATTTGACAAAATTATTTTACCACCCATTGAGAGGATTAAAGCCAAAAATGTGGACTAGCGGTATTTGAAGCCATGAGAGAATTACATCTACTCTGCTTTCTCTATAGCCTCTGTTTTTCCTTCTTATTCTTTCTCAAACAACAAAAAATTTCTGAAGCTACTGCAAAATAAAATTGGAAATCAAATTGATGTTTAAAGCAGTGTTCTTTTTTCCCAAGTTTCCATCCAAGCATTTATCTAACAATTACTGCAAATAATCTTGTTTAAACCTCACGACCACCACAGAGGTAACTATGTTGCGCTCAAATTTAAAATAAAGAAATATAGTCACATGATGTGCCCATTGCTATATAGGTGGTAAGTATCATTACTTACCAGTAATATAAAGTAGGAATATTTTTCAGCCATGGTGGAACCCAAGACATGTAATTCCTGACAGCCATTTCTTGAACTACTCATTATTATGTGTCCTGGTAATTTATACTGGCTTTCTGTATCATCACCACCTCATTTTGAAAGAGTTTTAGCTTTAGGCAATTATATGTAATTTCCTATTTTCCCTTTCACATTTTTTAAATGAAAAGTTTTCATATTCAGGAATAGAACATTTACAGAAAAGTGCTGTAAATAAAATATTCATCAGTGAATTTCCTCATTGTGGTTGTAGTTTGAATAACGCTGATTACTAATATAATTGAACATCTTAGGCCATTTTGTTATAGTTTTTGTGTAACGCATGTTTAATTATCTTGCCTATTTTTCTTTTGGTTGATTTTTCCTTATTGATGTGTAGGAGTATATTATACTTTCAGATATGGGGTCTTTTGTGGTTAGTATATTTCAAATAATTTTCCATTTTGTAATTTGCCTTTTTTTTCTCTCAATGGTGTCTTTTGACAAAAAAAAAAAAACTCTGTTGATTTAATCCAATATAGCAATCTTTTTAAATTAATATTCATTTTGTCCTGTTAAAGTATTTTCTTATACCAACGTTTTGGAGATTTTTCTTTAATATTGTCTTCTAAGAGATTTATTTTTTTGTATTTCTCATTAAAACCTAAAAATCAATCTGTAATTGATTTTTGAATAGGCTGAAAAATAAATGTCATGACAAGTTTTTTCAAATGAATATCTAATTATTTCAGCATTAATTAATAGGAATATTACACTTCCCTATTGTTCTGAAGTGTTATCTTTTTTTCTAATTTGGGTATTAAATAACCGTTAAATCTGTGAACTCTATATTCTATTCCATTTCTTTACTCATATACTACTGTGCCAATACCAAAATCTTAAGTAATGCAGACTTATAACAATTCATGATATTTGGTAGAGAACGTTTTCTTACTTTGTTATTTTTCTTCAAGAGTGTCCTCACAATTCTTGCTCCTTTGCAATTTTATATATATTTTAGAACTGTATATAACATACATTTCACATGTTATCACAGACACAGAAAAAAAAATTCCTGGGAATTTTATTAGTATTTAGATTTTTTGAAAGTTTTAAGACATATGTTATGTTTCTGAAAAGAGAGTTTGTTCAGTAGTTGTTGGGTAAATTGTTACAAATGTCAAGTATATTGATTATATTCTTCAAAATTTCTGTCTTTTAATAATTTTTCTTTAATTGCTCTATTAGTAACTGTATGAAATTATTTCTGAACCTAGGTCCATGATTTTTGCTTTTTTTATTTTTGAGGCTACATTATCTGTTACAGATTGGCAGCTGTTAATATTTTCTCCTAGTGTGTCTGGTTATTTTTGATTATGTGTCAGGCTGTCTATCTGTAAAATTATTTGGAAATATAATAAGGATTTTGTCATTTTCTTCTACAGAAAAATCTTTGTTTGCTTCTGCCAAGTATGTGGTAACATCAGCACCCTGAACTAACATAAATACAGTTTTGTGAACTAAAGTAACTAGAAATTGCAGTCAGAGGTTGCTGCTCAGGAAAAATAAATCAAAACAAACAAACAAATGACCAGATAATTTACCACCATGACAATAATAAACTTCACCAGGTTCATTTACTAATTCATAGGTATATTTGCTTTATAAAACCATAAAAGTTCATCTAATAATGATGACTTCAGAAGCAAAAACATTTGTAAAATTTAGAGAAATGAGACTCCAAAATCTTAAATACTAGTTCCAGGCTTTTATATACTAAAAAAATAAAAATAAAAAAATAAGAAGTCAAGAAATTTGATTTAAATCACAGTTAGCTTCTTTACAGTTTTCTTTTTATTCTTAAATATGACTAGGCAAAACTCAGAAGACATTTGAGAGAAAAGAAATGAATAAAACAATAGAAAAATGATCCTAAAGGAAAAATAAATTTATAAAGGAGAGTGAGAGAATTTGAAATAATGAAAAAGGTATCTTTTAAGTATTCTCAGACTTCAGAATATAAGATATTACATTACAAAAAAATGAAAATGGATGTATAGAAAAAGAACAGAGAACAATAAAGAGATTTTAGACATAAAAATATGATAGCTTAATTTTAAAGAAAATATAGTAAAATTTTAGAGGTAATGTTGAGAAAATATCCTCCAAAGTTAAAAAAAATAAAAAAAAGACATAGAGGGGCAAAATAGGATTGAAAAATTGAGAGAAAGGCACTTAGTGGAATTCTGTATGGATAACAGAAATAAAGAACACAGCAACCAGAGTAAAATATGAATATGAAAGAACTAACAAAATAAGATTTTCCAGACTAAATATTGCATGAACGTGGGTGGAGTTATCTGTTTTAAATAGAGCCACATCACGGATAAGAGGTCATTGTGTTAGAAAGTCAGATTGGATAAGATTATATTGCACCCACATTGTGATGGGCATGATTTTGAAGCTCAGGAATTTGAACTCTGTTATGTAAACAATGATGAGCCTATGACAAGTTGAGAATAAGAAGACCATAGGAGGCAATTGGCATTTTAGGATTCTCAGACAAAAAGCTGTATGTCATAGGAAATGAAGCAGGGAGGAAGCTTGCAGTGATGCAGCTGTATCCCTAGAATTCTAACATCGAGCCTAGAAAATGTCCATTTCATCAGCCACTGGTCTTCAAATGCGGAAACTAGATTGTAATTTGGAAAATACTGTAATCTTTCTGTTTGAAATAGTCCTGATACTTCCCATATATACTTTAAAAATTGTCTGGACCATAAAATAAAATATTTAATGAATATAATGCAGAAAAGTTCCAAACAGAGAAGTTTGGGGTTTTTTGCATACAAATTATCAACTTATATGCTAGACATGTATTCATTGATATAGGAGTGATATTAAGTCTGTGGGCCCATATAAATTTTATATATAAAATTGTGGTGGTTATCATTTTCTTTTCCTGGGACAACAAAGAATACATGATTAGAATTTTGCATTGGCTTGTTGAAAGGCAGTTCTCCATGACTCTTAAGTTTTTCTATATTTTATAAGCAAAGGTATGTCTGCCATTTTTCCAGACAATGTTTTCAAGAATGTTTGTATAGCAGGCAGCCTGAGAAGATGGAGATAGCATTTCCCTCCAGAGCAAAGGACAGATTTGCTTAGTGTTTTGGAAGATACAGTGTCTCCTTCAGAGCCAAACTTTTTAGTACAATAAACATAATGTCTTCCCTTGGAACAAAAGGTAGGCATATTTAATGCCTGTTATAAAAGGTTTGAGTTCCCTAACCTCGGTTTCTCTACTGCAATGCAACCTACTTCATGTATAGGTGTCAGCTGTCCCTCTTTGTAGTTCCCATCCTATGGGAACTGAGGCTTGGGGAATAAGCACAAGAAAATTCTGATGTTCTGGCTACTGCTAATGGCATGAAAAATCAACTTATTTGCCTCTGATCCAGAAATATCACGTATTTTGCCAACATCGATATGTTAGGAGTAGGCTAAATTGGTGGCTTATAAGTAAAAACTTCAACCCTTCACAGTCCTTGACATGGCTTAACTCAAGATAACGACATTCGAATAGCTGCTGTGGACACATATGGCCTCTACCGATGCAGGACAAAGTCACACAGTTTAATGAAAAAACTTGGTTAATTAAAAAAAAAAAAAACCTCATTAGGAACAGGAATCAGAATTGTGAGGAATAGTTTGCCTGGGAAATCACTTTATAGTAGCACAACTCTTTATTTTTTCCTGTTTTCCCTTTATTATCACTTTATTATTGCAATACTCCAAGACTGAATTGCCTTCCTCTTTTCTACCTGCTACGTAAATACTAACTAATTAAGGGGAGAGGGATTGTGGTCACAATCCCATCTGGGATTCTTAGATTTTCCAGACTATTCCAACTATTTATATCTCCTTGCTGTCAACCTGGTGATCACTTTTCATTCCTGAAACCTTTTTCGCATTCTGTGGCATATTATTTGAGTGTAAATTCCCTTACTCTTGTTTTCCCTCTTCCAATTCCTTCCCGCTCCTCTAGGCTTTCCTTTCTGCTGGGCTCTTTCTCTGTGTCAGTATCTCCTGCATTTACACAATTCCTCAGAATTTTTAACTGTTGGTGTTTTAGATTTTTGTCTTTGAGATCCTCATTTCTCATCTTACCTAATCTCATCTACATCATCCATTCCCAAGATATCAACAACTGTCTCTATTTCTGTCTCTTTCTCTATTTCTATCTTTACTTCTTTTTATCTATCTATCTTTCTATCTATCTATTTATTCTAGGCTTCATATCCAATTTTCGAAACAAAAAAAGTGTATAGACGTCGAAGTCATAAAACCTGGCCATTCACTCCGTATGACTTGTTCAAGCAACTTAACACTATTGAATCTTAGTGTCATCATCAATATGATAAGCATGGTTACATTAATAATTTAGGTAATTAGAAAATATATATTTAAAGGTCTTTGCAAAAAATATCTAGCCCATATTAAGTGTCCAGTAAAGAATGATGACTATTTTATCCTTCCCACTCTTACTCTTTATCTATGGTAGGGAAATATTTCTTTTTCTCTCTCCATGTTAGTGAAGGGCATGATCATTTATTAAATTTCTCAGAGTAGACACCCGAGACTTACATTTGCCTTCTCTTTTTTGCTTATTTTTTTAATCCAATAGTTACCAAATTTTACTGATATTACCTCAGAAATATATCTGGAATGCAAGTGCCACTCCCCCTTTTGCTTTTCTATTGTTTTAATACTAGGTATTCTATGTATTCTATATTTGTCACCTTTAACTCCAAGCCCCCAGTCTCCTTCTGTACAATCCATTGTTCATACAACCAAGAGGTTTGACCTAATGGGCCAAGCCCCGGTGCTGTCAGGGTATGTTACCATATCCACAGAAGAATGTACAAGGCACTTCAAAATTGCCTCCAGCTTTCTTTGTGGCTGGGTCTCATTCTAAAACTCATATCCCTATGCCTGATGAAAATCACACTTATATTTCCAAAGAGATTATTTTAAAAGTTAAGAAGAAAGAGATAAGGCACAAATTCCAGTTATGGGAAGTGAAGAAACTCAGGGAAAAAATATTTCAACCTCACTTTCCTCCTTCCCTATGATCTCCTGTTAGTGCCATCCATTGGCTGAATCTAACCCAAGCCAAGAAAACTAGGGAGTCCTGGAGATAATCAACTGGGTCAACCTCCCAGGGCAATGAGCAGGGCATAACACGAAGGTGGAGAGGAAGATGGCAGGAAGGGATAACCACCACGGTGGAGTTGTTCCTACTGCTGCTGCTGCTACAGTTTTGTTGTTGCTATTTTTACTATTTTTTTCTCATTTATTCTCTTTTTATCCAGATGCTGGAGTGAATAATCTAATTAACATGGACCAAAACCCTGAATAGACATCTCAAAAAAAGACATACAGGCCAGGCACGGTGGCTGATGCCTGTAATCCTAGCACTCTGGGAGGTTGAGGCAGGTGGATAGTTTGGGCTCAGGAGTTCGAGACCAGCCTGAGCAAGAGTGAAACCCTATCTCTACTAAAAATAGAAAGAAATTAGCTGGACAACTAAAAATACATAGAAAAATTTAGCTGGGCATGGTGATGCATGCCTGTAGTTACAGCTGCTCGGGAGGCTGAGGCAGAAGGATCACTGGAGCCCAGGAGTATGAGGTTGCTATGAGCTAGGCTGATGCCATGGCACTCTAGCCTAGATGACAGAGTGAGTCTCTGTTTCAAAAAAAAAAAAAAAGACATACAAATGGACAACATATGTATGAAAAAATGCTTAACATCACTAATTATCAGCAAAATGCAAATCAAATCAGAGGAGGGGGAAGGGAGGGAAGGGAGAGGGGAGGAAGGTCAAAGAGATTTCACCTCACCCCAATTAAAACAGCCATTATCAAAGAGACAAAAAATGACAGATGCTGGTGTGGATGAGAAGAAATAGGAACTCTTATACACTATCAGTAGGAATGTAAATTAGTATAACTATTATGGAAAAGAGTATGAAGCATTCTCAAAAAATTGAAAAAAATAATTGCTACTATTAGTATATGATCCAGAAATTCCACTACTGTGTATTTTTTCCAAAGGAAATGGAAGTCAGTATGGCAAAGAGATATTTGTACTCCCATGTTTATTGTAGCACTATTCACAATATTAAGATACGGAGTCAATTTAAATGCCCATCAATGAATAAATGGGTAAATATAATAATTATATTATATATATTATATTATATATATTATATATTATATATATAAATATTATATATATATGTAGAGAGAGAGAATACTATTCAGCTATAAAAAAGAATGAAATGCTGTTATTTCAGGCAACATGAATGAAGCTGGAGGGTATTATGTTAAATGAATAAGCCAGTCACAGAAATACAAATACCATGTGATTTCACTCATGATCCTCACAGAAGTGGAGAGTAAAATAGTAATTACCAGAGGATGGGGAGCAGAGTGGTGGAGAATGGGGGAGATTGCTCAAAGGGTATAAAATTACAGTTAAATTGGAGGAGAAATAAATTCTGGTGTTCTATGGCACATTAAGGTGGGTATGATTAACAATACTTACCGTATATTACAAAATAGCTCAAAGAGAAGATTTTGAATGTTATTATCACAGAGAAATGAGAAATGTCTGAGATGATGAATATGCTTAATACCCTAACTGGATTTTTATATAATGTCTATATGTATGGAAACATCACAAGATATCCCATAAATATGTATAATTATTTTATGTCAATTAAAAACAAAATTTTAAAAATTCATTTCAGCTCATTTGAATTTCTAGATAATTGCACTCCAGTTAATTGGGGTTGCATTTCTTTGATCTGAGCACATATTGTTTTATATGTACTTAGAGAGCCATTAAGATCATACTCCCTGCTCTTTGGTCACTAATCCCTCCATTCCCATCTTCCTCCCTCTTATTTGTTCATCAGGGGATCTTGTGATTCAGAAGAAAATTCTCATAATTAAAAATTGGCTGACTATCCAGACAAGGTTGTTCGGTAGAATGATGGGCAGACAATCCTTTTAGCTTTTTATATATAAAGAACTTCAGCAGCATCCCAAATATGGCTTTCTGGTTCTTATCTAATCAAAGCACACATAAGAAAGGAAAATGATATAAAGCTTCTTTTTCTCCCTCTGTGATTTTTATTCTGGGTCATCATATTTCTCTTACATACCGTTTTATACTTCAAACATTTCTGTCAAATTAACTTCCAAAATTAGAACAGATGATGTCCTAGAACAACCTCAAGAGGTACAATTTTTCACAGGTTGGTGTCTTTAATTTCAATGTCTAATTAATGAAATCCATCATGGTGATTCATGTCGCTTTACTGTTTAGGCCCATCTTATTCTCTTTTTCTTGTTTTCACTGGTCTATGGCATTCATTAAGGAAGACATAAACAAAATTGGAGGTGGCAGCAGGGAGAGGGATAATAAATGGGATAAAACAGTATTTCTGTGAATAGGGCTCAAGCCATTCTGGTCTTGTTCAGTGAACGTGACTACACCTATGACGTCCAGAATGGGGTCACCAGTCTCCACCCTTTAACTGAAATAGCACAGAAATTCTGCCACTTCTGCATTTTTTTAAAAATATTGGTCTCCACACATGTTGCTTCACTTTAGAATTCCCATTGTTGTCCATCTACGTTTTCTCTTGTCTCCCATATAGAATTAATTTTGTAAAGTTGCATAAATGGTGCATGTCTCCATAGGGAAAATGGTGCCCAAGAAGCGGCAATCAACATGTTAAAATAGATCATCTCAGAGCCACAAAGTGGTCCCACACAAGTCAGCATAACCTCCCATAAAATTCAAGACTGACTCAGCACACATGGGCATCCATTAGTTCTCCGAAGCATCTTTCTATTTCCTTTATGACTTAGCACAGATTTTAGGAAGTCCATAATCAGAGGAATCAAACTGGCTTCTTAATTACTGAGAGTACAAAAGGCATTGATGGCCCCATTAGGAATAAATGAAGCCTTGACATATAAACTCAGGCATTTGGGCTATTTGATTTTGAGGCTTCCTTTCCTGAGCTCAGTAGCTGAAAGAAAAAGTATTATTTTTTTGGTGTTCATACAATTTTATTTTGTTCTCTAGGACCACATAGATGATCTGTGATTTAAAGGAAGTATATGGCTAGCATTGTTTTGAACTCTTACCGAACATCAGATAATATTGATTGAATCTAAAATAAATATGACATCAAAAATCCATTTGAAAGTATGGCCTCCATTTAGGAAAATTTATACCATATATTCATATATGTGAAAAGAAGTTTTGTAATTAAAATTTAATGTAAATTTATATGTGAATATATCACCGTTTAACCTTATCATTACCTTTCCAGCCTGTGATCAGGATTAATCCAAATTTTACTTTCTCCATTAGATTTCACCATCTTTCAAAATCCCTGAAATATCTGGATTCACATAACCGATCCCTGTCTTTAATACTTAACTTGGGAAAAAAAATACGATACCATCATGTAAATTTTTCTTTGTGTAGTATAAATTTTATTTCCTCAGTTGCCCTCTAAGCTTGCCAAAGCCAGTGACTATTGTTAAGGATTCCCCTTGTATCGTCGACAGCACTGTGAGGGCACTCAGTAAATTATTATTTTTTTTTAACTATTTTCTTTCAGCTAAAAATTGAAAAAAATGAATAAAACAAATAGACCCTTATACTCACAAATCAATTACCACCTGATTAAGTTCTTATGAAATAATGTTACAATACCATATCGACAAAGCTGTGAAATGTAAAACCTGAATTTGAAGACAGACTGCTTTACTATTATTATCATTATTTTATATTTATTATTTATATGTAATCTTATCCTTATAACATTATACTTACTGATTTAATTTAGTTATTTTTGTATATCACTCATCTTGTTCAAGGTTTTGTCACCTGCTATCCTTGTCTTCTAGGAGCTCAGAATTATGGAATCTTTTTCAAATTTTTTTAGGAATTCTTTTCTCAAAGAGTTCTTACTGAAATGTGAAGCATGCAGAATATGAAAATAAAGCTCTTCTGCTTGAGGTAGGAGTTGGCCCCAAGAGTTCCATTTGACTCCCCACTCTCCCTTAAGACCTGTGAATGTAATATTACCACGATTTAAGAATTGCTGCTCTATGTCATACAAGCATTGCTCAGATTGGTTTCTTGAAAACTGCCCATTAAAACAAACGAGTTTCTTGCCTGGGCTTTTACATTCCCCACATTAGCTGGTTTATTTTCTTCCACAGAGTAGCCGCTCATAGTTTTCTTTGACTTGCTTGGTGCGCTTCTTTCTCCACTGCTCAGCCACTCCTTTTCTCTTTTTCTATTCTTTGAGTTGTCCATTTTTAAGCTCCACCCACTCTTACCCCATAGGTACGCAAGCCTGTGAGCCAGCACACACACAGAGTCACAAACTCATGAGTGCACAGGGCTTCATCATAGCCACTCCCCAACCAATCAGCTGGATCACTGGGCCTGTGACATGGTTCAGTTGTAAAGGAAGCCAAAACCACTTAAACACGTTGCTTTCCAATCTGGTAATTTCAGTTGTTTCATTCATAGAATCACATGGACCTCTGGAAACCTATTTCTAGGACTTCTGCTTACAATTTTGTAATACACACCAACAGCTGAAAATGGCTATAATCACAGTTTACCGGAAAATACAAAAAAGTACTGAGCATCCACATTAGTGAGACTGAATGCATTGATAATAACAGAGCTAGCTGAAAAATTCAAACAAAGCAAAAGCTAAGAAAATCAGTAGGTTGTTTATAATCACCATTCTGAGTAAGTTTTCACTGAATTGGCAGTTTCAGTATTATATCGATACAAACTAGGAAATACAATAATACCTCATTTATCTGAAATGGACAGGAAATAGAGTGTTAGGAGTGGCTAACTTTCTTATCACTGTAACATTTTTTAATCATTTATATATAAGTTCATTGCTTAACCTTAGTCGACATACTATACTGAATATATTATATTTAAACTTACTTTTTACAGATTGAATGTCATTATTACAAATTAAGTCAAGCAAACCAATCAAATTAATTAAGCCTTGACACTTTCAGCAATGGCAGCAAAGCAAAGCACACACACGAACACTCCCACAGATAACAATTATAAAAATAAGGGTAAAATATGTTATAAAAATTATTATTTATTTATTTATTTATTTATTTATTTATTTATTTATTTTGAGACAGAATCTCATTCTGTGGCCCAGGCTAGAGTGCCATGGGGTCAGCCTGGCTCACAGCAACCTCAAACTCTTGGGCTCAAGCGATCCTCCTGCCTCAGTCTCCCAAGTAGGCTACAGACATGCGCCACCATGCCAGGCTAATTTTTTTCTCTATATATTTTTAGTTGTCCAACTAATTTCTTTCTATTTTTTTTAGTAAAGACAGGGTCTTGCTCTTGCTCAGGCTGGTCTCGAACTCCTGAGCTCAAATAATCCTCCTGTCTTGGCCTCCCAAAGTGCTAGGATTATAGCCACTATGCCCGGCCTGTAAAAATTATTAAAGGCATTAGAAAGCATTAAAAGCAGAGAAAAAGAAAAGAGGAATTAACTCTCAAAAAAACTGAAAATAGAAAGGAAATTATCTGCAAGTTGATAGTTTTCTGATTTAGGAATCTTGTCCATCTTCTAGCTTGGCTTTGGTGGCACTGAAAAACTTTAAGGAGGAACAGGATATTTGCCATAGCCTCAAATTGTCTCTTTCAAATATTTATTAACACAATGACCGCCACACAAAAAAATCGAAACTTTTCCTTGGGGCCACAGTGTTTTATTATGAAAATAGAATAAAACCCTCAAGTATAATTAAAGGTAAACATAAATAGAAAATGAAATTTATTGACTTCTATTCATTTAATGCACATTTTTAGAATTAAATTGTCAAAACTAACTCTAACAATAAGAACATCAACAAGTATGATTTTACATATGCTTCATGCGGCTCCAGGGTCAAACTCCTGTGAGTTAAATACAACTGTCATGGGAGTTAATGTGTTAATTACTGTAATGTTTTCAGCACATGTTCCTTGTTTTTTTGAATATTTATTTTTCAAAAAAGTGGAGTTTCATTCAGCTTAATTTTTTTCCCCTTGAATGTGGGCTGCACTTAGTATTTCGTTTACTACAAAATTTATTATATAAAGTGAAAGGTAATAACTTTACAGTGGAGAAAACTTATAAACTTCTCTTTAACCAAGTCAAGCCACAAAATTAGCATCGCCATCTATAAATCATGTGATACCCTGTAGCCACTGATACGATGTGATGAGAGGGGCACTTCAACTCTGTGATATTCTTCTCAAAAACCCATATGTTCTCACTAAGAAGTAGGAGCTAAATGGTGGGTGCTCACAGGCACAAAGCGATATAAAGGACTTGAGAAACCAAGAAAGGGGGACTGGGCGGGGGATATAAGATAAAAACTTACCTATTGAGTGAAATGAAAACTGGTTTGGTGATGAGCACACCAAGGGGTCTGACTGAAGCACTACAGAAGGTATTCATGTAAAAAAATTTATTGTACCACCTTAATTTAGTATTTTGAAATAAATGAAAACAACAACAAAAAATAGTTCACGACATCACCAATTAAAAAATGTTAAAGTGGTGGATCAAAAGGAAAAACCAGTAACAAATGAGTACAAAAATATGAAAATATATGTAAGGACTTTATAAGTAGATTACTTGTTTTTTAAAGACTATCGCTAACCAACACTAGCTCCTCCAAATGTGTTTGTGCACAACACACTGTGGAATGTGTAGCATGTGGGATATGTCACTGCTGTATTTTGCCTACTATAGCTAGGGTCCATTTTTCATACTGACATTATTTCTACATCTGTTATATAAATGCTATACTAGATGTAGATGCTTAGAAATCTACGGTCCTTTTGCTGTAAGAGAGTTTAGGCCAAGGGTCATGGGGTCGGACCATGTTGTAAAGGGTTAAATCAGCAGATTAGGGCTTTGCCAAACCTTGCACATTTCAAAGGTCCTGGCAGATAATCTCTGAGCCCTTAAACTATCCTGCCTGATAAAGTGTCTTTGTACACATGAGACTTAGCTCATGCCAGATAGTTTAAGCAAACAATATAATTTATGGTGAATATCTGTTTCTCAATGATAGGAGCTTCGGGTCAATGTATCAGTTTAACATCTAAGAGCAGAGGCTGAAGAAAGAGCAGCTAAATTCAGTCCTATGGATGTTTCATGCCTATGTGATTAACTTCCATTGAAAACCGTGGACACCATGGGTCAGGTAAGCTTCCTTGGCTGGTAACATTTTGCTTATATTGTCATACCCCATGGCTGGAAGAATTAAGTTCAATCCGTCTGTATGATTCTTGGAGGACAGTACAACTGAACACTCATATCCGGTTTCTCCTTGACATCACTCTTTGCATCTTTTTGTTGTTGTCGTCGTTGACTTTAATTTATATTTTTTAACTTTAATAAACTGCAACCATGAGTATAAAAAATGAAAAGTAAAAAACAAAATAAACATTTTTTTTTCTCTTATCTCCATTGCACACAGTGAATTAGCTGAAAAACGGTGCTCTCACTAATTTCTCAACTGTAGGTAACCGGAACTCAGTCCTTTACTTCTTTCTCCACAACTGCAGGGGGAGCTGCTGCTATAGCCACTACATGAAAGCCCCAAGATGTATTGTCAACTTGATATTAGAAGGAATGTTTATAGTTTTTACAGGCTAACACCTTGATCAGTATAAGAAGAGGACAAGATTTAAAAATTGACATGGAATAGTGAAAAGCATGGCTATTTTTTGATTGGCTAAATAATCACCAAACCAGAGTTAAAAAGAATATGAAGAGGACAGTTAAGATTAAGCTGATCTAAGGAGGGTCCAAAGAGAGATGGGAGAGTTATTCCTTATGCCCTGGATAGTTGTGCTCTGTCATCTTCATCTTTATGTCATGGAGCTCTAGGCTGTTTTTCCTAAATTCAGGAAGGACTCCAGCATGTAAAAGGTAAAAGTATCTGCTTTCAAAGTGATAATCACTGAAAAGGCAAACTCTCTTTGGGGTGAAGGTTGTCTCTGCCTTAGGTAAGCAATCACTGAAAGGATGAACTCTTATTAACCAATACAAGAATCAAATGAACATATCCATATCCATTCTTAGAAATTGCACATAAATTTATTAGTGTAAGAAGAAAATACTCTTTTTTTAAAAAATAAGATAGTTGTAATAGAGACAGAAATAGGCAAATAAAAATACTTAGTTAAAGGAAATTGATGTTTTGGTATCTGTTGAAAAAGCAAAAGTAAATATCAATCATAGAATTCTTAAGTTTGATATGATCATGATGGCATTTGTGTATTATACAATATAAAGAAGAGATAAAATTTAGTCGAGCCTAGCTGGCTCATTTGGGAGATAAAAATTGCCGGTTGTGACTTCCCTTACATCTTGCAATCAGTAAATTACGAAACAAGTTTTATGGTCTTGGTTTCATAACTTAAACAATGCTACATAATTTTAACCTAGTTTTTTGCATTAAAGGACAGTGAAAAATTATTCTTAATAAGCACAAAAAAGTATCTTTTATACTATTCCCACTGTATATTTTTGGTATGTAAATAGCTATTTCTAGAGTTTCTAAAAAGTGTTTGTTTTTTTAAGCAAATATTCCACCTTACAAACCTTTTTTTGCAAAATGCCTCTATTTGAGATAAAGCACAGTTCAGCCCATGCCTAAATTAGCACGCTCTAAATAAGCTAATTTCTGAACTTTTTTAATAAGAAGAAAAAGAGGAGAGGAAGGAAGAAATGAAAAAAATTAATGAAGGAAAGAATTCAAGAAGAAAAGGAAGGAGTAAAAAAGGGGGAGAGAAGGAGGAAGGGAAGGGGCATACAAAGGTAGCGTGTGTTCTTTAGGGACCACTACGCATGTTACATGCACGTATATATTGGTTACTTTCTTAGTCTCATTTGCGTTTGAAATTCTAAAATGTCCAGATCAGAGAAAAAGATACACTTTCAGGCCACAAAACTCTACTCCCCAAAGAGGGTAAGATAAATGCAAAATGAATTAAAATCTGCAGACAACAGTCAGTATGTAGTTTAGATGGTGATTCCCATTTGGAAGAACAAGAAACAAGAGATGAAGTTCCTGGACTTAAAGTAATAGAACTAGTTAACATAGAATTTCCATTTAATGTATTTCCTGTGTGATTATAGGTTACATAACTAGAATTTAAATAATGTCAAAGTCCTCAAAGATTCAGGTTGCTTCTTTTTTAAATTTATTTTTATTATATATATTTAAGGTATAAAATGTGGTGCTTTCGTATAAATATACATAGTGAATGATTTCTACAGGTAAACAAGTAAACATATATGTCAACTTACATAGTTCTCTCTTTTTTGTGTGTGTGTGATAAGAGCACCTAAAATTGATTCTTTTAGCAAATCATCAATATTCAATACAATATTATTAACTATAGTCCTTCTGAAGTATATTCTATCTCTAGATTTATTTATCCTACACAACTGCATGTTTGTAGATTTTAACCTAAATCTTCCCATTTCCTACCAACCCCTGCCTCTCTGTTACTTTGTACTCAACTCTTTTTTTAGATTTCATGAATGAGATCATGCAGTATTTTCTTTTCTGTATCTGGCTTATTTTAATGAGCATAATGTTCTACTGGTTCATCCACGTTGTTGCTAATGACAGCATCTACACTTTTAAGGTAGAATGATATTTCATTGTATAAATACACCACAATTTCTTTATCCATTTATCTATTAATGGACATTTAGATTGTTTCCATATCTTGGCTACTGTGAAGAATGCTGAAATGAAGACAGGAACGAAGATATCTCCATGAGGTGCTGATTTCATTTCCTTTGTATATATACCCAGAAGAAGGACTTCTGGGTCATATGATAGTTCTATTTGTAATTTTTTGAGGAACCTCCATGCTGTTTTGCGTAATGACTGTATCAATTTATATTCCCACTAACAGTGTACAAAGGTTCCCTTTTCTCCACACCCTGACCAATACATATTTTCTGTTTCTTGATAATATCCATCCTATCAGATGTGAGGTGGTGTATCACTATAATTTTGATTTGCATTTTGTACTGATGTTGAGTATCTTTTCATATACCTGTTGGCCATTTGTATATCTTCTTTGGAGAAATTTCTACTCCAGTTCTTTGACCATTTTTGAATTGGGTTGTTTGGTTTTTTTGCCATTGAGTTGTGTGAGTTCCTTATATATTAATACTTTGAATATTAACCCCTTATAAGATATATGGCTTCCATTATTTTCTCACAATCTATAGGCTCCCATTCTTAATTTTGATGATTGTTTTCTTTGTCATGCATTAACTTTTTAATTTGATGTAGTACCATTTGTTTATTTTTGGCTTTGTTGCTTAAACTTTTGCTATAATATCCAAAAATTATTTTCCAAGGCCAACTACAAGGAATTTTACCCTATGTTTTCTTTTAGAAGTTTTGTGGTTTCATTTAAATCTTTAATCCACTTTTAGCTGATTTTTGTGTATAGTGTAAGGTACAGGTTCAGTATTTTTTTTTCTTTTTTGCATGTGGATATCCAGTTTTATTAATTTCATTTATTGAAGAAACTATCCTTTGCCCATGGTGTCTTCTTGGTGGTATTGTAAAAAACTCATTGACAATATATACTTGAGTTTTAATTCTTGAGCTCTCTATTACGTTCTATAGGTCCATGTATGTTTTTATGCCAGTGTAATATTCTTTTGTTTACAATAGCTTTATAGTATAATTTAATGCCAGGAAGTGTGTTTTCTCCAACTTTCGCTTTCTTTCTTAAGATTGCTTTGGCTATCAAGGGTCTTTTGTGGCTCCACATACACTGTAGAATTTTTTTCTACAAAATGACATTAAAATTTTGGTAAAGATTGCATTGAATCTGTTTATCATTTTGGGTAGTGAGAGCATTTTAATGATATTAATTCTTCCAATCCACACAAAATATATTTCTATTTATTTGTTAATTTATTAACAAATTTATTTGCCAATTGATTAAATCATTTTTAGAGTTTTAAATGTACAGATATTTCACTTTCTTAGTTAAATTTATTCCTAAGTTCTTTATTCTTTTTGATATTATTAAAAATGCAATTTTTTTCTGGATTTCTTTTTAAGATAGACTATTATTGGCATAAAGAAATACAATGATATTGGTATGTTGATTTTGTATTCTGCTACTTTTGTGAATTCATTTTCTAGTTCTGACAGTTTTTTTGTGGTATCTTTAAGATTTTCTTTACACAGGATCATGTTATCTGAAACAGGGATAATATTGCTTTCTCCTTTCTGATTTGAATGTCTTTTATTTCTTTTTCTTTTCAGATTGCTCTTGCCAGTACTTCCAGTAATATGTTAAATGGAAATGGTGAGACTCAGCATCCTTGCCTTGTACTAGATCTTAGAGGAAAAGCTTTCAGTTTCTCCCCATTGATTATTATATTAGCTATGTGTTTTTCATCAATGGTCTTTATTATATTCACAAAATTTTCTTTTAAATCTATTCTGTTGAAAGTTTTCATTATGAAAGAATGTTGAATTTTGTCAAATGCTTTTTCTGAAAAATATTGATATGATTATGTTTTTATCTTTCATTCTCTTCATGTGGCATATCACATAGATTGATGTGTGTGTGTTAAAACAACATCGCATCCCAGAAATAAATCTCACCTGGTTATGATGTATAATTTTTTTTATGTGTTTTGGAATCTGTTTTACTAGTACATTATTGAAGATTTTTGCATCTATACTCATCAGAGATATTGGCCCATACTTTTTTGTGGTGTATTTGTCTGGCTTTTGTATCAGAGTTATGCATGTCTCATAAAATGAGTTTGGAAGTATTCCTTCATTATTCCCTCATTTATTATTTCAAAAAAGTTTGGAAAAGGATTGATGTTAATTTTTTGAATGTTTTGTAGAATTCAGCCAAAAAGCCATCTAATCTTGGACTTTTCTTCGTTGGAAGGTTTTTGATTGCTACTTCACTCTCTTTATTTTCAATTATTCTATTAAGGCTTTCTATTTATTCTTGAGTCAGTCTTGATATGTTGTATATTTCTAGAAATTTATCCATTTCCTATAAATTATTCAATTTGTTGTCATATAATTTTTCATAAATTGTCCCTTAGGATCCTTCTTTATTTTTAATGTACCCATTGTAATGCTTCCTTTTTCACTTCTGATTTTATTAGTTTGAGTAGTTTCTCTTTTTTATTAGTCTAACTTTGAATTTGTTGATTTTATTTTTTAAAAAAAACAACTCATAGTTTTTAAAAATTTTTGCTATAGTTTTTCTACCCTGTATTTATTTCTGCTCTGATAATTATTCCCTTCCTTCTTCTAACTTTGAATTTAGTTTATTCTTATTTCTCTGGTTACTTGAAGTGTAATGTCATGTAGACTATTTGAAATCTTTTAGTGTAGGTATTTATACATAAAAACTTCCCCCCAATACTGATTTTGCCATGAGTACTGGCATATTGTGTTTTTGTTTTTATTCATCTTGAGATTTTTAAAAAATTTCTTTTTGGTTTCACCTTTGACTTAGTTGTTGTTAAAAAACATGTTATTTAGTTTTCAAATAACTTTTTCCATTTTCTTGCTGAAATTGATTTCCAGTTTTATTCCATTATGGTGCGAAAAGATACTTGGGATGATTTAGATTTTCTTAAATTTGTTAAGACTTGTTTGTTACCTAACACATGATTGATCTATTCTTCAGAATGTTCTTGTGCAGTAGAGAAGAATGTGTATTCTGCTCCTGGTGGATGTAAAGTTCTATATATATCTGTTAATCCCATTTGCTCTATAGTGTTGTTCAAGTCTGCTGTCTACTGATTTTCTGTCTGGATGTATTATTCAAGGGGGGGGGCGGGGTATTGAAATCTTCTACTGTTACTTTATTGCTTTCAATTTATCCTTTCAGTTCTGTCAATATTTGCATTATATACTTAGGTGCTCTGATGTTATGTGCATATATATTTACATTTGTTATATATCCCTGTTGCATTGGACCTTTTGTCATTATGAAATGCCCTTCTTTTTCTCTAGAGAGTTTTTAACTTAAAATATACTGTTTGATATTATGCTTTGTATGATGTAAATATAGCCATTCTGGTTTTCTTTTGGTTACCATGGATATAGTAACCAAAAGGTTGTTTCTTGTTTGAAAAAATCTCTTCAAAGTAAAATTAACTTATTTTGGAGTTTATATTGAGCTACCAGTAATTAAACACTCATTGATTATCATTAACTATGATGTGTAGTTTAATTAACTATGTGAAACATGACCAAAATGATTATACTTGCATACATTTTCTAGCAATTTAATTATCTTCGTACCACCCTTTGTCTCCATTATCTTCAGAGTCTGATGGGTAGAAGTGGTGGAATAGGAACTATCATGAAAGTGTGTTGCTTGACGACTACATGGCTTCTGTTTATATACATTAGAACCCATATATGAATCCTTCTGCATTTCCTACTTCTTTGCTTGCTTAGGTATTCTACCAAGTTTTTTCTTTCTAGAAAAGGAAAAATATAATTCCTTCTACCCATCCTAGACTCATGGCTGAGGTCTCCATAACAACAGACAGCTTAACAAGAGAAAAACATACAATTGTATTTAACATAAGTTTTACATGACATGGTAGTTTTAATAAGGAAACAAAGACCCGAAGAAATGAGGAAACATGAGTATATTTACACTAGGTTTGATGAAGAGTAGGTAGTCATGGAGAAATATCATGGGGCAAATAGTATGATCAAATGGTAATAAACTGAGGGAAACTTAGCAAATCCTGTTTGTTTAGATTTGTCTGTCTGTGTCTCTGTGTCTTCGGGTGAAAAATGATCCTTTCCTTTGAGTATGGAAAGGGCACCTCTCACAAGAGGGTTTTATGACAGGCTTCAGGGGAACATCAGAAAAATCCTTCCGAGGTTTTTATGAACTATTTCATAGGAGAAGGGCAAAAGAAAGTCAAAGAGATCTTTTTGCATCTGCTGTTTTCTCAAATTCCTTTAGCTTAAAGTATTAGGTATGTCAAGGTGTTATATTTTTGAGTAGCATGTCTGAACTCCATCACTTTACTGTTGCAACCCAAAGAAAGTTCTGCTTCCTCAAAATCTCTTACTGTGTTTAAGATGTGTACAATCTGTACATACCACATAGCAATTGATTACAGCCAAACTTATATAAAAATGCTTTGCAGTTGTTCCTTGGTATCCATGAGAGATTAGTTCAAGGACCACCCTTGGATAATAAAATCCACAGATGTTCAAGTCCCTAATATAAAATGGCATATATTTGTATATAACCTATACACATCCTCCCATATACTTTAAATCATCTCTAGATTACTTATAATATCTAATATTCTATGTAAATAGTTGTTATACCGTATGATTTAGGGAATAATGCTAAAGAAAAAATTTGTACATGTTCAACACAGGTACAATTTTTTTTGAATATTTATTTCTCTGCATATCGTTGAATCTGTGGATGAAGAATCCACAGATACAAAGAACTGACTCTATAGGCATCACCTACCCTTTGAGGTAAGGCTGATTTTCTTTGTCCATATTTGAAATATTTGAAGAAATATTTGTAAGACTTAAAAATTAAGTCTATTGTCATTACCTGTCATCAAGGCGTATGATAATAACAAAGAAGGCCTTACGCTTTCAAACAAGCACAATCAAAATCAAGAACATAATAATTGCAAGTGGTAGTGGGTGGAAATGGAGACCATGAGAATGAATTATAATTTTCTTTTGGGCAATATAATTGTATATATTTCTTTTTAAACAATTAAAATACAATTTTTATAACAAAAATTTAGTCTGTTTAAATTTTCATTCCTTAACAAATAAAAGTCATCATTAGTTTCTCTGCTACAAAGGGCAAAGGACTAGCAGCTCCCCTCAGCTACAGTGAGCTACATCATTAATGCCGCACATCAGAATTTAGAGAGCCATTTTTCCATTTAATCTTCCTGGCTTTTCCTTACAATTCCTTCCCACATTTGCCATTTAAGTTAATATTTTATATTGCTTGAGCTCAACACAAAAAGTTAAATTGGGTATAGGAAATGTTCTTTTTTTAAATGAAAGTATTTTGCTTAGAAGGATGATTTAAAAAGGGTTCAGATGATTCAGTGAGAGTATATGCTTTGATATGTTGAAAGAAATCTGCTTCACAAATAAGATGTTTTTGAAAAAAATGCAAATGACCTCATACTGATATATGTTGCATTGAGTGTATCTTTGGATGTTTTTTAAAAGAATTTCAGCATGGAAAGACAGATCTAAAAGGTACTAAAGAGCCAAGAAATCGTACAATAAAATTTTAATAATTCTCGGCCTGAAAAATGTGGAAATCATGCTTCACAAACAGAGTACCATGTCTAGAAGCAAAAATCATTTACTGTAATTTCTTCATACTACTTATAGGGAAAAAATGACAAAGGCCAACACATCTTCTGGTATTCCCCACTCCGGTAAACATGGCAGATATAACACCACAATGTTTCTTAGGGCTTATTGCAGTTAATCTTTTCTCCATGTGTAGACAACATCTACTTTCTCTCTTTCTATATAAACTGTTTTTTCTAGATTTCTCATAAGAATGAAATTATATAATATGTATATAACTGTCTTTTTTACTTAGCATAATGTTTTGAGGTTTATCCATATTGTATTATGTGCGAATAGTTTGGAGTTTTTTATTTTATTGCTGAATTATATCAGTTGTATGAATATAAAATATTTTGTTTATACATTCATCATTTGATGGACATTTGAATTGGTTCTAATTTTGGACTAATATGGATAGTGCTCCTATTAATATCTTTGTGTGGTCAGACACTCAGGCGTAGATTTGCTGGATCATATTTATGTTTGTTTAATTTTTATAAGATTGCCAAACAGTTTCCGAAAGTGGCTATTCCACGTAACCTTCCCATTTAACCATTTAACCATGAATGTATCAGAGTGGTAATTTTTCCACATCTTCCCTAATTCTTGCTGTCATTTTTTACTCATATTTTACTCTTTTGTACTCATAGCCACTCTTTTTGGGTGTGTGGTGACATCTCATTGTGATTTTAATTTACATTTCCTTAAATATTGTGATGTATTTTAATGTTTTTAATAATCATTCCTATAAATTCTTTGGTGAAATGACTGTAAAAATGTTTGATCAATTTTTTTACTTTGGATTTCTTTATGGACTTTTTAACAAATCTGTATGTATTTTGGATATAAGTCTTTATCAGATATGTATTTGTAAATAACTTCTCCCTAGTTTGGGCTTGTCTTTTTTTTCTTAATGCTATATTTTGATAACATCCAACTTATCAGCTGATTCTTTTTGGGGTTGTGTTTTTGGTATTTTACCTAAGCACTCTTTGTCAAATCCAAATTCCTGAAGAGTTTCTCCTTTGTATTCTTTTAGATAGTCTATAATTTTAGCACTTCATTTAGGTTTCTGATTAATTTTGAATTAATTTTTATGCATAGTATGAGGTAAGGGTTTAAAATCACCTTTTTACAGGTGTATATACAATTGTCTAAGCACTGTATGTTGAAAAGACTATGTTTCCCATTGAATTATATTGGAACCTTTGTCAAAAATCAATTGACCCTAGGCCGGGCGCGGTGGCTCACGCCTGTAATCCTAGCTCTCTGGGAGGCCGAGGCGGGCGGATTGTTTGAGCTCAGGAGTTCAAGACCAGCTTGAGCAAGAGCGAGACCCCGTCTCTACCAAAAATAGAAAGAAATTAAT
>CAUYSK010046097.1:0-30351 GCA_963575035.1 Avahi laniger
CAGCTAGTATCGTATTGAATGGGGAAAAACTGAAAACTTTTCCTCTAAAATCTGGAACTAGACAAGAATATCCACTTTCACTGCTGTTATTCAGCATGGTAGTAGAAGTTATAGCTAGAGCAACCAGACAAGAGAAATAAATAAATGGCATCCATATTGGAAAGGAAGAAGTCAAATTATCCTTGTTTGAAGACAATATGATATTTTACCTAGAGAAACCTAAAGATTCCACCCAAAAACTATTAGAACTGACAAATTCAGTAAAGTTGCAGGATATAAAATCAATATACATAAATCAGCAGCATTTCTATATGTCAACAGTAAACAGCATGAAAAAGAAACCAAGAAAGTAATACCATTACAACAGGTACAAATAAAATAAAATACCTAAGAATAAACTTAACAAAAAAGTGAAATATCTCTATAATAAAAACTATAAAACATTGATGAAAGAAGTTGAAGAGGACACAAAAAATGTAAAGACATTCCATGCTCATGGATTGGAAGAATCAATATTGTTAAAATGTCCAAATTACCCAAAGCAGTCTACAGATTCAACCCAATTCCCATCAAAATACCAATAACATTCTTCATAGAAATAGAAAAAATAATCCTAAAATTTATATGGAACAACAAAAGACCCAGAATAACCAAAGCCATCCTGATCAAAAAGAACAAAACTGGAGGAATACGTTATCTGACTTCAAATTATACTACAGTAGTATAATTTGTAAATTATACTACTGTAGTAACCAAAACAGTATGATACTGGCATAAAAACAGACACATAGACCAATGGAACAGAACAGAGAACACAGAAATAAATCCACACACCTGTCGTAAACTTATCTTTGACAAAGTTGCCATGAACATGCAGTGGATAAAAGGACAGTCTCTGCAATAAATGGTGCTGGGAAAACTGGATATCCACATGCAAAAAAGTGAAACTAGACCCTTATCTCTCATATAGAAAAATCAAATAAAAATGGATTAAACACTTAAATCTAATACCCAAAACTATGAAACTACTAAAAGAAAACATTGGGGAAACTCTTCAGGACATTGGTCTGGACAAGAACTTCTTGAGTAATACCCCCAAAGCACAAGTAACCAAAGCAAAATTAGACAAACGGGACTGCATCAAGCTAAAAGCTTCTGCACAGCAAAGGAAACAATCAACAGAGTGAAGAGACAACCCACAGAATGGGAGAAAATATTTGCAAACTACTCATGTGACAAGGAATTAATAACTAGAATATATAAGGAATGCCAATAACTCAATAGGAAAAAATAAAATAATCTGATTTAAAAATGGGCAAAGAATCTGAATAGAAATTTCTCAAAAGAAGACACACAAATGGCCAACAGGTATATGAAAAAAATGGTTAATGTCATTAGTCATCAGAGAAATGTAAATCAAAACTACAGTGAGATATGATCTTACCTCAATTAAAATGGCTTTTATCAAAAAGACAGGCAATAAGGAATACCGGTGAGGATGCGGAAAGAGGGGAACCCCCTCCATACACAGTTGGTTATAATGTAAATGACTGAAACCACTATGGAAAACAATATGGAGGTTCCTCAAAAAACGGAAAATAAAACTACCATATGACCGAGAAATCCCACTGGTGGATATACATCCAAAGAATGGGAATTTAGTATATTCAAAAGATATCTGCACTCCCATGTTTACTGCAGCACTATTCACAATAACCAAGACATGGAATCAAACTATTCATTCATCAGCAGATGAATGAATACAGAAATTGTGGTAAGATACACTACGGAATATTATATGGCCACAAAAGGAATGAAATTCTGCCATTTGAAACAACATGGATAGAACTGGAGAACATTATATTAAGTGAAATAAGTCAAGAACAGAAAGACAAATCTCATATATTCTCACTTATATGTGGTAGCTAAATATTAAAAAAAATTGATCTCATGGAGACAGAGAGTAGAATGACAGTTACCAGAGGCTGAAAGGGTAGCAGGGAGGTAGGGATAAAGTGGAGATGGTTAATATTTGCAAAAATATAGTTAGTTAGCTAGAATGAACAATATTTGATAGCACAACAAAATGACTATACTCAACAATAAGTTAGGGTATACCTTAAAATAACTAAAAGAGTAGAACTGAAATGTTCCTAACACAAAGAAAAGTTAAATGGCTGAGGTGATGCATACCCCAATTACCCTGATTTGATTAATTCACCTTGTATGCCTGTATCAAAACATCACATATAACCTATAAAGATATACAACTATTATATGCTCGTAATAAGTAAAAATAATTTTTTAAAAAGTGTTTACTTTAAAAATATAATAATAGAGAAGATTCTAAGAGTTTCAAAGCTGTTTTTACGATCTCAGATGGCAATTAATAATATACCCAACTTGCTAAAACCTTTGCACTGATTTCTAGGAAACTACTTCAAAATGCATTTTTCTCCCTCTCTAGTTGCTGCTGATTATAAGTGCTCAAAGAAATCCATTTGGTTTTGAAACAAGCAAGACTTCAAAGAAAATAACCTGATGAGGCTTTTTGCCTCAGAAGTTGTTGATCTGGGCTGAATTACAGTACAAAGTCACAGCCTAAGGATCCAAATGCCACATGCATTGCTAGCAGCACCAAACAATGCAAAATTATAGCAGAAAGTAAGCTTGTGAAAGAAAGTTAGTGCTGAGTTAGCCCCTGACAAGAAGATGAAGAACAGAAAGCTACCAAGTATCAAATGATAGACAACTTGTCCTGCCTTGTCCTAAAGGAAAATAAGGCATTTGGAGGGATTAGTGATGCCAGCCGTAAGAGGATCCTCGTATCCCATTCCTCACCCATGGCAGACACCTACGAACCCTCCAAAGCTTGTGTATCAGGGGATCAGAGTTGTCACAAAAGAAAATCCCTATTTGGAATCCCAGCACTAGATGATCTTTCAACATTTTTTTTTTCAGATTTTAAAGTCTTTAAAATAGAATTATTTGCTCACGTTTACATGGCAAAGGTAACACTTGAAACCTGGTATCAAGATTTCTAGATGAGCTCGTGTTTATATAATGATACTGCCTAAGTCCTACCCCACCCATCTCCTCCTCGTGGCATTACCATGGTGTGGAGCCCCATGCACGCCCTGGTCTGTCTACTGCAGGCACCACCCTAGGAGTTGGCCCCATTTATTTGCCAGCTTCTACCCGAATTCCTCAGTCAGTCCTCAGTCCAGTTCCTAAACAGTGGATCTCCAACATCAATATCACCTGGGTGCCTGTTGAATACAAATTGCTCAGTTCCACCCCAGAGTTTTTGACCCAACAGGTCTAGATGGAATCTAAAATTTACATTTCCAACAAGTGTTGTGAAATAATTCTTTACAAGCTTCCTGCATTTGTGCACATCTTGCAAGCAGAGGCACTGTCTTCCTTTTTTTTTCTAAACTACTCTTTAAGGAAGTATTTATAGTAAAAAGACTCAGAAGATAGTAAAAGGAAGATTTACTATTCTGTATAATAAAGAAAATAATATAGCTAGCCTGTTATGCAAGCCATTCTATATGTAAGCATTATTTGGCCTTCTTAGCATTGTTCCATGGGAATTAAGGGTCAAGGAATGCTGTAAACACCATAAAAATATATGTTGATTTATTTATAAGGTTATTGGCATCTCCTTTCTAGTATTTTCATTGAGTTCCAGGACTCTTATTGTGTTCATTTCTCTTATGTTCCCAGGACTTAAAATAGAGCCAGGTACAGAATAGGTGCTCAATAAACATTTGTTGAATGAATGAATACATAAAAAATAAATGAACAACAAACCCAATAAGGTTAGCACAGCTCAATTTAACTTTATAGATGAGAAAACAGAGGCTTAGAAAGTTTGGGTGACTTGGCCAAGATCACATAGCTAGAAAGGTATAAAGATGGGGCGTAAACCTAAGACCTCTGACTCTCCCACCTAAACTTGGAACCCCTCTGTCCTATTTCCTCTCTAATGTGTACACATGTGTCTGCAAAGGTAATCACTGCAGACACCAGTAAGGGGGGAGTGGCTACTTTGTAATCCTGGTGATGGTTTTTGTCTTTCTGCATACCTACACTTGAAAATTTTCATGTATATATACACTGACAACTGTAGAAATGACAAGATTCACAACTTTGGAACAGAGACCCTTATTTCTGGTAAAGCACTGCAGCCTGCAGGGTGGTCATTCTGACAGGCTGGGAAGCATAGCCTCAGGACAGAAGCCACTGGACAGGTACTACCAAGGAGAGACAAGGAAACAGGAATTTATGCTAAACAGAGTGGCTGAATATACATATTCAACACCTAGGGGAGAAATCATGAATATTTATGAGATGAGAACCATGCACATCTGCAATCGAGCTTCATGCCCCTTCCTAGGTCTCAGGTACAAAAAATGGTGGCCTTTAGCATGATCCGAGGATGGAGTTTTAGGCCCTGATTTCAAAAGGTGAAGCAGAGGGCATGAAAACTCTCACTGAACATCTTCTGTAGAGTGTCAAACCACTCTACAGTTGGTGGCCTCTTATCAGAAAGGAATGCTGGTCACTTGTACCAACACCACAAAAGGGGAAGAGCATCATTAGGCAGTTGATTGAAATCAGCAATGGAGCAAGTGTTTCCAAAGGGCTGGTTTCCGTTTAACCATTGGGAAGAAAGTCTAATGGTGGATAGCAGGGGAGAAGGTATATGAGGTGTGATCTCCCATCCTATCATGGCCAGGAACTCAGTTTTAAAGTTTCTCTGGGGTTCCCTTGGCCAAGAGGGGGTCTATTCATTCAGAGGCTTAGGTTTTTATTGTTATTTCTCAGTACGCATTTGTAAGATACACATGCCTATACTTGTACACATTGGTACAAAAACACCTACATGCATATGGATATTTATGAGTATATATATAAATTTTATAGTGAAAAAAATAATTTTATTTTTTTAAACTCCATTGAGTGGCATTATTTCAATGATGCTTCCACTATCAAAAATAATTTGAACAACTTATCTGGAATTTACCTCAGACATAGTGAACAAGGCACACAAGAAAATGATTCTTCATACTTTGGCACACTTTATTTTGATCCCAAATAGCCTTGCCCCCAACAAACCCCTCCATTTAATTCACCAGACCTGATCTGATTGCAAACAATATTATTTTTTTTTCCAAAATCAAGTTGTCTTTATGGACAAAGATTTGCAACTGCTGAAGAAGTTACAAGAAATTGATATAAACTCTAAGGTCAACCCCTCCATGTAGGCTCCAAAAATAATCTCTAGCATCTATAGAATTGGTGGCTTAGTCTCTGGTCTACATTTATTTCCATAGATAAGCTTTAAAAGCCAATATCCTTAAATCAAATTCATAGTTCAGGTTTTTCTTTATTATAATTCTTTGAAATTATAGAGTCACCTCATGTGTGTTGGCTATCAGCCTGCTAGAAAGAATACCCCTCCTGCTGTGCCCCCCACGTTTCCTGGCCACAGCAGCCCAGAGTTTACTGAAAACACAAAAGAGCTGTGCCTCCTCCAGCAGCATTAGGACCCATATAATTTAGATTCCCTAAGATACTCAGTGTTTGATCATTAAAAGAATTTATATTTACAGTTTTCAAATATTTGGGACATTCTCCTTTGTTCATTATATCCAATTAGAAATGGGAATTAAGGTTTCCATTAAGCAAACACTGATCTCTTTTCCCATGTTTGTTGTGGAACAGAAGGCAACACGCCTCTTTCATTTCCATCCAAGTTTTGTGTATGAGTTACATTGTTGAGAATGGGGTTTGTTAATGTAATTGTTCTCCCTCTGGTGCGGTCAGGCCATTTGCTAGGAGAGAGTATAATTCAGTCAAAACTCAGTCTTCTGACAACCATTATTTTTCAGTTTTACTGCCTTAGTATTTGTAGATACATTTGCAGAATTCTGTGAAAATCAAACTATACATTCTGTACATTGACTTTATAAATAATCTTATGATATGGGGAAGAAAACCCCACTTTGGAAATCAAGAAATCTGGATTCATGGCTCGGTTCCACTTACTAGCTGGAGGACTTAGGGGAAACTATTTAATTTCTCTAACTTACAGTTTCCTCACAATTAAAAAAAATGGATTTGTAATACTAGTGTTAACTATCTTATATATTATCAACAATTGAACGAGATAATATATACATGAAAATGCTGATAATGTTTATTCAAAATTAACAGTCGCATAATCTTCAAAGACATTTCGAATTTATAATTTGATGCTCCAGAAATGTTTCATTATAATACAGTCTAATGTCTCATTGGAACATTTAATCTATCAACAAAGAGCATAACAGGAGGACAGTTTCTATTTAATCACGCGAGGATAATTGTAATAAGGTTACACTTGAAACATCCACTCCTGGGGGTGGAGGATGGGGATGTATTGTGCTCTGGCTTTCAAATTCACAGGAATGAATCCCTCCTTCTTGTGTGGCATTTCACAGTGTTTTTGTCCTGGGAAAGGGGCGGGGCAGGGGCTGCAGAAAGAGGGACAAATTGGAAAGGTCTCATTTCTTTTCAATTACTACAGCCAGACTCCAAGGACATCATTCACAATGGGTAGTACAGGGAGATGCTCCCTCCAGAAAACACTTTAATTATGGACTGCTGGCGTGTGTCCAGGAGGGAGCTGGCTGTCCAGGGCTGGGAGGCTGAACACCCAGGGGGGAACACAGAGTAATTACCATCATCAAGAGCAATTGCAACGATACTGGAGTTGGGCTCTGGTTGTTCACAAACAGGCAGTTCCTTTTGTGCAGACATTTGTGTTGACCCCCTCGTACAGAAAGAAGCTCCAGAAGGAAAAAAAAAAAAAAGCAGGGTATAACCTTTTCCTTCTTAATCATCAACATTTAGCAGGGTAAATGTCATCTGCTGTCTGATATAAAATTCTGGGAAACGGTCCCTGAACTTAGAGACATGCTTTTTTTTTTTCTAAATGATTTTCCCTACTTTGTTCCTTTTTATTTTAAAAACCAACTATTTCATTTCCATGCCATCCCCACAGGGGTTGCTGGAGGTGCCACCCTGCAACCTCCTCGTCAGAAGTTTCTCAAGGCGGAATTGTCAGAAGCAAATTGGGTAACTGTGCTAACGAGGAGACTCAATTTAACTGTCATCAGGAAATTATAAAATAGCTTATCAGAGACTGACTGTGAAGGAAAGACCCCGAGGATTGTCATTTAAGAAGCAGTAGGTTAAACTGTATGGGGAAGATTTCCTTTAGCTCATTAGTACTTGAAGTCAGGAGCGTTTAAGGATCTAAGTCCCACCAAGGGAACAAGCCTGCCTTTAGTTCCCCTGCTAGAGAATGATTAGCCGGAATTAACAAGGGCATCACTAGGGATTTCTTCCCAGAACTATGCAAACAACAGAGTTACCGTGACACAGAAATCTTAGGAAACAGTTAACCTGGTTTTACAACCCTGCATGCATGCCACGGGAGCGTGTACATCTGGCATTTTCTCTCTGCAGAGCAGAAATGTCACCAGGAAATTATGGAGATAAAAACACATCCACCCTGCACCTGTCACAAGCCATGTCAAGATGAGAAAAATTACCCAGTGATGCCTGGTTCTGTGGATGTCTCCATTTTCTTTCCCGGCCTGCCACTCACTCACTTGTAGCTCCAGGAGCAAATTCCCTTAGGTAGGGGTAATGGTTGGGGGAGGGGAGAGGAGCCATCAGTCAACTGTTAGTTTCAGCAAGCGTTTCACTAGTCTGATTCATTTTGTCTGCGCTGACAGAGTCAGGCCATGTACAAGGATCACATCCAAACTCCAGTCTTGGGTGGTCTTCGTCACAGTCTGGGCACACTCTCTACAATGCCTTAGACACACCCCTCAGTAGATGGTATTAAAGAACAGGATCCTACAGGAACAAGTTTGCTGAGCAGAATGGGTGCTCCTGATTAAATTAAATTTCAGGCTTATGGTTTCAATTTTGCAGACTCCCATAGTTGTCATTATTAATAAAAAATATTGCTAGAAGAGTTGGAGTTTGCCATCAGGAAACTTGGGTTTGAATTCTAGCTCCAGCACAAACGGCAGGATCCTAAGCCAGCCTTTGAGCTCTGGAACCTCGTCTCTAAACATGGGATAATTGGGAGAGTACCCACCTTCCAGAATTAGGATAAGTACCAGCCTAAGCAGTGTACTTTCAAACATGCTGGAAAATAACAAGCAAAATGAAAATGCTCCCACAATTATTACTGTCAAGAGAAGAGATTTGGCTGCACAGATACGTAAACCAAGATTACCCTGACGGTAGCTCATTAAAAAAGAATAATAATAATGAAATAAAATTATGGAATGGAATCTTTATGTCATCGGTCAATCCTTTCTCCTAAATAAACCAGACTACAGGATGAAGAAAAGGCTATTTTGATTCATTAAATGTCCCCTTTAGTTGAATGGCTGTTTATATATACTACCAGCAAGAGTGGAAGGTACACTTTACTATTTACCATTCTATCCGTATTCTTAGCTGCAAGTAACAGAAAGCAACTGTTACCAAACCGAACTAGGATCTGCTTGCGCAGTGCAGCAAAGCCAAACACTGAAGCTAAGAGTTGCAGCGGGAGAAAGAGTCATTTTTATTGCATGGCACCATGCAAGGAGAATGGGCAGCTAATGCTTAAGACCCAAACTCCCCAATGGCTTGTAAGCCAGGGTTTTTAAAGGCAGGGGTCCATTTCATGCAGGCAAAATTATAAATCAATACGCAGAGGTTACACATTGGCCTGGCCCCAAAAGGTGGGACATCCTACAGCTCATAGGGGGATTCAGAGATCCTTAGGTTAGTGGAAAGGAATGTTAAGATGGGTGTAACTCTCTCCAGGCCTATCAGGGAGAAATTTAGGATGAAGAATGGCCGTGGTCAGAGTTCAATTCCTCAGTTCCCCTGTATCTACATTTTCCATCCAGTGGGCGTTTGTAAAAAACAACTCAAGAGCATATATTAAGTTGCCATCTTTTAGTTTCCATAGGAAACCAAAACATCTCTTGACTCTGGCTTGCTTGGAGGGCCATTGTTATTCCCACACACTTTTCAATGCTAGCTGGATGCCCGAATTTCCCCTGAAGGAACTAAAAACTTTCTGGTATTTCCATGCTTGGGGTAGGGGGATGTGACAGGCCTCTAAGAGGGGTCCCTGTTCCTTCTCACAACTGGCTGTCTGCAAAAGAAAAAGAGATATTAGAAGTTTATCAAGTGAATACAGACTCACTGAAAAAGAGGCTTAAAAACCAGACTTCCAAAGTGGCAGGCAAGAAGGGGGCTGCAGAGCACCAAGAACACAACGATGACAACATTTTTTCAGCAAGAATTTTCTACTCGCCCATTATGGACCCCACCACCCAGCTTGGATGTCTCCCATATTCTCCTGGTCTTTGCAGCACTCACTTCCGACTCAAAGTCCTAAATGGAAGCATCAGATTGGCTCAGTCTACGTCACCTGCGCAAGCCCTTGCTACCAGGTGGTGGAAGAATGGGTGGTTTTCCCTTTAGTTTCTACAAAGGGAGATGGAGCAGGTAGAATGTTTTTCCAAACAGAAAGAAGGTTAGATGCCGAGCAGCCAAAAATGGCAACTCTCTGCTGTGACTAGCTGTTGGGTGTGGCCTACGTGCTAGATGCTTTCCATATCTCAAGGCACCCGGTCCTCCCAGCCACCTGAGCAGATGTGTCATTACGCCCATGGTACAGAGGAGGAAACCAGGGCTCAGACAAATGCAGTGCCCTCTCAAGAATTACGCATCTAGTAAGTGGTGAGACCCAGGTCTGTCAACTTCGGCAGGCTCGTGTGTAAATTGATTGACAATGGATCCGCAACTGAATAGAATAGCAAATCAAAAAAGAACCTTGTGACCCAACATGACAGGAAAAGAGAGTGATGAGAAGTAAACTCAGAGTCTCCTTTTTCCTCTGTGAATACAAGGCCAGGTGTCTCCTCTGCTTGTCTGCACCTCACACAGAGGAAAACGAGAGTCACAGTGTTGCGGAGCATGCTCTTCACACTCCGGGGGCTCAGCACCCACCCCTGGCAGCAAAAGTCCACATCCTGCCCTTCAACCTGTAGGCTGTGCCTTTTTGTCTCTGTGCTGCGTGAACCTGGCTGCCCTGCAGATGCTGAAGTTCCTTTAGCCATGAATATTTATGATTCCAATTTTTCCAAGCACCAGTGGAGATTAGTTTAACTCGAGGATGCTGCCAACCAGAAAAGGCTCAGTTCCCTCTCTAGAGATTTTTCTTCTGGTAAACTGATGACATTCCAAACAACAATGGAAGTCACTGGTTGTGTGTTTTATCTACTAATATTTTAATGATTTTTATTCATATGAGACTGGGCAATGAAATGAATAGTAAATTCTTGTCTAAAAACCTTTCATACACAAGTATAAATTTTTTTCTTCAACCTCTGGGCAGGGTAGAATAGTAAAATATAAAGATTCAAGATAAACACTGGGCTAGAATCTTTGCTCTGCTACCTATTAGCTGATTACCTTGAAGAAAGTTACTCTCTGAGCCTCAGTTTCTCCATCTATAAAATGGGGATAATAATATAGACTTCATGGAGTTAATTGTGAGAACTTTGTACAGTACCTGGCATTTAGTAAGCATTAAGTAAAGGAGAGTTATCATTATCTTCATTTTACAAAGGCAAATTTAGAGAAATTAAGTAGCATGCCAAGATTACAGGCACCAACAAAGACTTAAATCTGGGCTTTTAATTCTAAATACAGGACATTTTCCATAACATCTTCACACCTTATACTTCCTAGTCAACTTCCTGCTGGACTTTACACACACACATACACACACACACACACACACACACACACACACACTACCTTGATGATTCATATTTATTGTGGCATTCTCCATGATCAATAAAGAGATAAGAAATTTTGTTCCTGGCCCAGCAGCTTTGCAATCTCTGAGCCTAAGTGTCATCTTCCATTGTGAGCCACCTTTGGCTGGGTACATCTCCAGCACCTCTTCTTTCCCTTAGTGTTCTGTTAAAAACATGTTTCCTTATGTACACATTCAAGAATTTCCCAAATTTACATTTTTGTGTGACCTCGTAAATGAATTCTTAACATCCACTCCCTGCTGGGTGAAGTAGGACTTCCTTGCCTGAGGGTTACTGTCACTCAGCACAGAATACTTTACCCAGGTACAAAGCATAGTCAAGACTCACAGATTCATGAAAATAACTTAGTGAAAGAAGCTCAGGGAATAGACCCAAATGCAACAGATGATAAACAGAGGATGCTTATATCTTCATGTAGAAAAAAAAAATCCAATAACCAACAAAGCCCCAAAAGATGGGCAAATTCTAAACAGCATTAGAAAGGGTTTAGAAATAAATGGAGTGAAATATTATTCTCCCTTTGTACCCAACACCAGAATCTAGTCACATTCAGGATGAGCCCTAAGAAAACTAGAAGGTGATTTTATTAAATTGTCAAAAATTATTAGATCACTGATTCTAATTTCTTAATATAAATGTGGAAAATAAATTCATAATGAGATGAACATGTTCTTTAAAATGCTCTCTCAGAATGTGGCAACGATGCCCATCCACAAAGAAGGACAAGTGCTCTGATAGAGACAGTAACAACCCCATCCCGTCAGTGTTTCATTTTCCGAGGCTAATGGTGTCTTGGAAAACTTGGAAAACAAGACTTACCAGGCTTGATTCCTGACTTGGGCATTCAGTAGCTACTCCAAGTTGCTTTTCCTACCTAAGCCTCAATTTTTCCCTCTGTAAAAGAGAAATGATGATATCTATCTCAGGATCATATAGAGATTTAATTAGCATAAATCAACTCTGGATCAATAAAAGTTAGTTTCATTCTAAATATGAGTACAACTTGTAGTAAATGTATTTTGTATCTATGAAGTACATGACCTTTCCCCAAATCCTTTGTTATTTTACTTTATCATCACAACCCTGTAAACTAGATAAAGTAGGTAAAATTAAACCCATTTAACATTTAGGAAAACTATGGCAGAGAAGTTATTTAGAGTTGCCCAAGGTCGCAAGCCAGCTGGTGACCAAACTGACCTAGATTCAAGCCCTCTGATACCCTGTCTATTCTCCTTTCAGCATCTTATAGGTCTCTGTGACACTATATTTGAGTATGTTTCTACCTGGACACAGCATGCCTTGGGTACTCAGGTGTCACTTGTCCTCTCTTCCATTTTCTTTTATTCATTCACAATAACTTGGTTCTGTTTTGGGCATGTATTACCTGCTCTCCTCCATTATTTATTTAGAGGGGAATGATTAATACAAGTGCTAATGCGAATTTCTATTTCCCTTCAAAATATCTCCCATCTCATAATTCATTCCAAGGGATGTTTTGAGTATTAAAAATATGTACAACTAGACAACCATATGTTAAAAGGTATTTATCACTATCTTGGCATGGATCTGAACTCAGATTTATTTCAAGCTAAAAATTTTTAGGTGTTAAAAAAAAACCTTTGATGAAGCCAATTAGTAAGCACATATATCTAGCATTTTAATATGCTTTTTATTTAATCAAAATAGAAATCAAATTGAATAATTCTACCCAAACTAAAGTAAAACTTTTTCTAACTTAAGGCGATATTAAAAAGGTAACTTTCGAATTATATTTCTAAGCCCCAGGTGGACATGTGGCTAAATCATATGTTACACACAATCTATGGCTATTTATAAAGCAGAACAAGATATCCCATTAGTCAAGGCTAAGAGCTATGAGGAAATGATTTAACAATAATAATACTATTTAGCATACAGATAACATTTATTGAAGCCCTGCTATTTGCTAGGTGTACACCAAGTACCTTATAGTCACTGTTCTTTTCAAATTGCATGATAACACTATTCTTGTGCCCATTTTAAATATAGGGAACTGAGTCACAGAGAGGTAAAGTTATGGGCCAAAGGTGAGGGTCTAACCTTAAGTAAGTGGTATAGCATGGGCCTGGACCCCATGTCTTTCTGACTATTTTAAAAAGCTCATGCTCTCAAATGTACTTATTGCAATAATTTCATCCACAAATATTTATTGAGACCTCTGACATGCTGGGTGGAGTTCACAATTCTGGAGACACAGGAGTCATCAAGGAACAGGAAACCTCTGTCCTCCTCAGACATTTGGTTGCGAGCAGATGGAAAATCAATACATGGACTAATGAGCAAGATCACTGCAGATGGTGGTGTGTGCTATAAAGAAAGAAAAAAACAAGGATGATGAGACAGGAAGTGAGAGATAAGAGCGGCTGGCAATTCCTGGGTGTAGCTGGTGAGGACCTCACTGAGGAGGTAACATGGGAACTAGATTTCCAAAGACAGGAAGTCGCCTGTCACAAAGGGCCTGGAGGCAAAGTTTTTCAAAAGTCTTGCCCAGAGCATCTGCTAGGAGGTCAGAGGAACAGAAAGGCGGCCTGGTCTGCAAGAACAGCTTGCAGGAAGAGGAGCATGCTAGGGGCTGAGGTTGGATACAGGCAGAATGGAACCTCACAGCAATTAAGAAAAGTAAAAACCATGAACACAAGAAACCCACCAGACTCATTAAAATACCACCAAGAGCTGCATAATAAAAGGTATTTAGGTCAAACACCTTGTGAGGAAAACATATAGCCTAAATGTCAATATAGCATGATTATTACTTTTTCTATATTCAGAAAGGAAAAAAATTCCATTTTCAATGTTGCAAATTAGTTTTGGTTTGAACTATTAGATATGTGGGGGCTATTAAAAATTCAAAGCAAGCATCTTCTGGTTTAATTTACAAATTCACTGAATGGACTCTTTTATATTATTATCACATGGAACACTAATGCCGATGTATTATTTTGTCAACTCCTATTGATAAAAGGACAAAAAAGTAGGACACAGTTTTACATTGTTTGAATTGATTATCGTAATTTTCAGCAATAAATTTTTAAAAGCCTTTACTTGTCCTCAAAATAATGTACAAATCAGTGGTTTTTAGCATTTTCACAAATTGTGCAACCATCACCACTATCTAATTCCAAACACCATCATCACACCAAAAAGAAACCGCATACCCATTAGCAATCATTCCCCGTTCCCCTTTACCCCAATTCCTGGAAACCACCAATCTATTTTCTATCACTATGGATTTATCTTTTCTGGACGTTTCATATCAATGGACTCATATAATGCATAGCCTTTTGTGTCTGGCTTCTTTCATTTAGCATAACATCTTTAAGGTTCACCCATGCTGTAACATGTACCAGCACTTCATTTCTTTTTGTGGCTGAGTAACATTCCGTTGAATGGATATGCCACATTTTTCTTATCTGTTCTTTAGTTGATAGACATTTGGCTTGCTTCCATCTTTTGGCACTTATGAATAATGTTGCTGTGAACATAATGTAAAAGTTTTTGTGTAATATATGTTTTTATTTCTCTTAGATATATATTAATACCTAGGAGCAGAATTTCTGGATCACTCTTTAATACTATGTTTAACTTTTTGAGGAACTGTGCCAAATTGGTTTTTTTGTTTTCCAAACTAGCTGCACCATTTTACCTTCCCATGAGGTACTTATGAGGGTTCTGATTTCTCTACATTCTTGTCAACACTTGTTACTGTCCATCTCTTTAACTATAGCCATTCTAGTTGGTGTGAAGTGGTATCGCATTGTGATTTTGATTTGCATTTCCCTAATGACTAATGATGCTGAGCATTTTTATGCGCTTATGGTTAGTACTTGTTTTACTAAGTTGCAATGATTTATGTTTATGTCTGTCTCTCCCCCAAACCGTGGGTTCTGTAAGAGTAGACATGGTGTCATGTGTCTTTGCATCCCCAGAACTTGGAGTGAATAAATGAATGAATTAGTGAACAAGCTAACGAAAGAATATGAGATTTGAAAAATTCTAAAAGGCCATCCTGCTAAAAAAGTAAAAATAATAAAAATAACAAGAAAGATAAAGAAGGAAGGAAAACAAAAAATAAGTGGTAAGAATCTAGATAAAAGAAGGGAAATTCTTTGAGTTTGGATTATCTAAAGATGTAACATTTTGACTGAGATTTTAACGAGCAGCAGGCACCATTCAAGCCAAGCGCTAAAGGAAAGAGCATTCCAGGCAGAGGGAACAACTGGTGCAAATGTCTCAAACCTTCATTGCAACAAGGGCCATAAAGGTAGATGAAATCCAAGTGGAGAGCACCAAATCAAACAAAATCTTGTCGACTATAGTAAACTTTTTACCTGTGGTGGTCATTGAGACTATTCACAATTTTTTGGTTCTCTCATTCAGTGACATGATAGCTATTCTCTACTCAAGTGAATGCAAATGAGGCCACGTTACTTGCTTTGACCAATGAAAATTGATATGGCAAAAAATAGGTCACTTCCAGGCAAAAGCTTTTGAAAGGCCAGCCTGGGATTCACCTTATGTGTTTGCCTTGCCTCAATGATCATGGCAGCCTCAGCCAAGGTCCCCGAGGGCCAGAGATGACAAGAGCTCCCAGGATGCACAACTGATGTGCAGCATGCAAAGAGATACATTTTTTTAATGATTTAACCCGTCCAGACTGATGCAATATTTTATTCTAAGTTCTTTGAAAAAACTTTGGGGGATTTAACCAGGGACACGACAGGATATAATTTATGTTTTAAATATGTGTAAAAGAATTGAAAGGGCAAGGAATAGAAGCAGAGGGAAAGAGAGCTATGAGAAGAGTAGCTATAGGTGTCCAGGCAAGAGTTAATAATGGTGGCTTGGACTATAGAGGTAAAATTATCGATACAAACATACAGAAATCATTAGAATTGCAATAGAGTGAATGTGGGAAGTATGTAAAATAGAAAGAGCCAGGTACTACCTCCATATCCATAAAGGTACAACTACTTTCACCAAGTTGTAGGGAGGATAAATAAAGCTTATCTGTAAAAGAATCTAACACATCACACTATTAGGCTTCAGGAAGCATTAGTTCCCATCCTCTCTTCTCTGCCTCCATCTTCTTCATTGCCACCTGTCCTAATGCTGAAATCAATAATTAAATTATACTCATATTATATTATGTCTCATCATGTGTGAGGGACTAGAGAAGGAGACTAAGTCACTAATCACACAACTTTGCTCACCATATATTTTACTCAGGGCTGGCTTAAAAATTCGATTTGTGTTCACCTCTCCTCCTATGATGAGTTCTGCCTATGGCTAATAATAAATGACACATTATTCACAGTGAAGCAGCTAGACAGGGAAGAAAAAACAAATAGAGTGGTTCACGGTGCCACTGAGGCAACTCCCTTACTTATACTGATTATTCTTGACAACCAGAAATTTGTGGAAGGACAAGATGTTTGGATTATGTTGTTTCCAGTAGGTTTGTGATCACTCGATTTCAGTGGAAATTAGATATCCCATTTCTCTATAATAACCACAAATATTTCTTTAGGAGAATAAGCAGTTTTTCCCATAAATACTGTTCAGTTTGGAATTCTATTTGCCTGATTGTCTACTTCAGCAAGAAGGTAGAAAACTCATATCATTGTTTTAGCCATGAAATATCCAGTGGTTTAGAGAAGGCTTAGGGCAACAAACTGCAATTGTCAACTCTGGGCATCACGTTCTAACTGGATGGCAGTGGGCAGGGGAAACATTTCTTGCATAAAATATTTCTGGGTTCAATGTCTTGATGATAAGTTCAACAAGCATTTTTTACAGGTTGATGCTCAATGAAATAAAATTGTTTTAACACACCATATCCATTAGAAGAGAGAAGACCGCTTCTCAGTTGCAGTAAGTCTAGGCAGCATGGGCAGATTAAAGACAGTAGTGTTGAGTATTTGTACTAAGAGGGTGGGAGAGAGAGCTACCCAATCACCTTCAGCACTGTCTCTCTGAGGGGCACAGAGCATTTCTCATGCCTGTGCCATCGTGAAGTCACCCAAGCTTTTAAATGCCCAGACACCAACTTGAGAGGGAGAAGGGAAAGGAGTCAATGTTTGAAGGAAGAAAAACAGGCCTGGATGGAGATTCAACTGAACATTTATCAAAAGAGGCTGAGAAAGCCTAAAATAGATAGTTAGAATTGCCCCTTTCACTAATAATAAAAAGGAATTTATGAACATTTATAGGCAAGAATAAAAGCAAAATTTCTTTTGCATTGCTGCATTACAGAATAATTCGCCCCACCCAAAGATGTCCACATACATCTTTAAATCCCCAGAACATGTGAATGCTACATGGCAAAGAGAAATTATGGTTGCAGATGGAATTAAAGTTGCTAATCAACTGGTTTTAGAGAGATTACCCTGGATTAGCCAGGTGGACCCAATGTAATCACAGGAGCCCTTACAAGTGGAAGAGCCAGTGGAATGAAGAAAATAAGGCATATGTTGTTTGATTTGCTCAAGGACACAAAGCTAATAAGTGGCAAAGCCAGGAATTTTTGTATCAACCTGAGATCTCTCTGCTGAGACTCTACTCCAGCTCTCAAACAGAATGTGGCATTTTCTTATATCTTTCTCCTTCAGTTATGCCTTATTGTAAATTCTGTACCCAAAGCTATGTACAATTTTCCTACCAAATGTCCCTGTAGTGTTTTACAAAATATGCAGTAAATTCTTATTCCAAATAAATATCAAAAGAAGAGTAGTCTATATAGATTGAATGAAGCAGAGAGAAAGGTAAACACTGTGTCCGTACAAGTTACTACATTTACCTGCAGGGCACCGGGCATTTTGTATTCTGAGAATTTAGATCCTCTCTGCTAAAAAAAAATGAAAAAAAAGCCCAAGATATTCTTCTGCTAAGAGATCCAAACTGATTATGAATACAATGCCTGGCAGCATCTGTGGTTTGCATATTGTGGAACTAAAAAGGCTCTAATGTGTTGGAGCAGAGGCCAAGCAACCAGTATCCATGGCAACCCCCTGTTTAGTTTCAACCGACAGTCAGTCGTGGAGAGTATTCAGTCAGATTCTTACATTTGTCTAAATGGCACCCAATAAATATTTCCCATAGCCAACATTTTTGTCTTCGCTTGGAAACAAAGGAAAATGAGACCTGGGTGGAGGAAGGGGAGAGGGGAAGAATTCACCAGGAAAGGACTAACTTCAAGAAAGCTAAAATTAATGTCTCACTTGTCAAGTGATAAAGAGTTGAGGAAATTGTAATAATTATGAACATAAGAATTCATGCAGGACCAGAGGAGGAACAGGAATCAAATTCCTGGTCCTAATTCTATCATTAAAAAGTGATTTCAAAAAAGTTATGAAATCTGATTGTGTTTACAAAAATTAACAGTACACTATCATTTATTGGGTATCCCTTCAGGCATTTTGCTAGACACTTTACACACATTATCTCTAATCCTCGCCAAAAAATAAAAACCTACAAGAAAGCTATTCTTATCTTCATTTCACACTGAAGAGAACCACAGTGAAGAAAATTTGAACAACTTACCCCCATTACGGATTTTGTTTGTGAAAGATTTGGACTTAGTGCTACCTGATTTTAAAAGTCCCTCCCTTATCCAGTGCTTCACGTTCTGAAATGACCAAGTAATATTGATTTAAAAAAAAAATCCCATCCTTGTTTGAATGAATGCTTCAATAATAAGATATTATTCTGGCAAATAACAAATTTTAAACTCAACTCTTAAAACTTTTATCTATCCCGGCAATAGTTTTGTCTAAAATTAAACAGCTCCTTCTTTAGCTGGAAAATAACTTAATATGTGAATATCCTTCATTTGCATGTGATTTACATGTGTTCATTCTAGGTCAAGGAAGGGTAGAGACCGGGAGGTGAGATCTAGCCAGCTAGATGTCAGGAACATGAGAATGTGAGTACTCAGACTTCTGGATAGAGACCCAAGCAGAAAATTGGACAAGAGAAGCTGCCTCTTCCCATGTAAACATCAAAAACCAAACTTCCCCTCATGGGATTCACTGGCACTCTTGAACTGCATTGCTGATTTGTCTCTTATGTCAATTACATTATCTGAAATTTCTGCAACTTTCCATATGATATGAAGCCTAACTCCAACAGAGTGGACCTTGCACTAAGATTAAATGAAACACATCTCTGTGATGCAATAGTAATTACTGAAGTAGGTAGGAGAAGAAAGCAGACAGTTTTATTGGAATATAATTAACATACAATAAACTACATATGTGTAAAGTATATAACTTGGTAAGTTTTGACATCTTTATACATCTGTGAAGCAATCACCACATTCAAGATAAAGAACATGCATATTTTCCCCAAATGTTAGTGTCCTCATTCCCCTTTGAAATCTCTCCTCCAATCCTTTGCTGCCCACTCACCACCATCCCCAGACAACCACTGATTTGCTTTCCATCACCATAAATTAGTTTACATTTTCTAGAATTGACAGTACACTGATAAATTCTCCTAACACTGAGTTGCAACCATAGAAATCAAATAAAAAGTCGCCATAGCTACCTATTCTTCTGAAGAGAAGTCACTCCAAGCCCTATGTTTAACAACCATTTTGAACCTTTTCTCTTACCAGCTCCTCTCTGCCTTGGCCATGTGTGATTTTAGGTGACTTCATTTCAGACAAGTTACCTGGGTCTAATCTTCACCAAGGTACCACTTCTCATTCTGTTCTTTCAACCTGATGCCCACATCCATTTCTGCCAAAGATATGGTGCCAGCCATGGCCCTTGGCCACCATTTGTCCAGAAAGCAAGACTGAACAGTAACAGATAGCAGCTTTTTAATGAGGGACTAACCCAGATACTGGGTTAACTCTGATAGCCACAGGATCCAGGAAGCATAAGAGCCAATTTTCCTCACATGCAGTTCACACGGCAGCTTTATGTAGCACTTACTGAGTTTGATCCATCTCAACTGGTAGCTGGAACACCTTCTCTTGCCGATATGTGTTTATGCCATATGCTTAGGTGGCTCAGATTGGTAGTTGGTTTGAGTTTTATTTCTGGTTTTTTGTTTGTCTTAAACAGCCAATCATCTTTTTAAAAGATTTTAAAATAATAAAAAAATATATTTCATATTTACTTACATATTTGCCATTTCTAGCACTCTTCATTTCTTTCTGTAGATCCAAACTTCAATGTCTTTTTCATTTTCCTTCTACCTGAGGAATTCCTTTAATGTTTCTTATAGTTCAGGTCTATTGGTGAAAAATTTTCCCAGATTTAATAGTCAGAAAAACCTGTTATTTTGTCTTCTTTTTTTTAAAGATACTGTCACTAGGTACAGAATTCTAGTTGACAGTTTTTTCTTTCAGCACTGCATGGTTTCTGACAAGAAGCCTCTGTCATTCTTATCTTTGTCTGTCTATATGCAATACGTCTTTTTTCCTTTGTCTGCCTTTAAAATTCTTCTCTATCTCAATGGTTTTCTGTAGTTTGATTTTGATGTTGTTTGGGGTGGTTCTTAATATATTTCTTCTGCATGGGATTTTTCTGAGCTTCTTGGATCTGTGAATTTCTAGTTTTAATCAAATTTGGAAAATGTTCAGCTATTTCTGAAAATAGTTTTTCTGATCTCCCTTCCTTCTGAGAGTCCAGTTACATGTGTGCTAATTGTATGATGCATGCTCACTGAAGCTTCCCCCACCCCTGTCATTTTTCTCATTGTGCTTCAATTTAGATAGTTTCAATTACTGTGTCTTCAAATCCACTGATATTTTCTTTGGTAAGATCTAATCTAATCAGCTAGTTATCCCATCTGGTGAAAATTTCATTTTAGATATTGTATTTTCCATCTCCAAAAATTCCATTTGTATCTCTTTTCTCTCTTCCTTTTCCTCCTCACCATATTTAAGCTTTTTAAAATTTCATATTCTTGAGCATATTTAGAAGATTGATAGTAGCTGTTTTAAAGACATCATCTCTCTTATTTTGGGGGTATATTTCTATTTATTTATTTTCCTGGTTATGAATCATATATTTCTGTTTCTTTACGTGCCTAGTATTTTTTCATTATTATTTATTTATGTATTATTCTAGAGTACTAGATATTGTGATGTTACATTGTTGGGTGATGGATTTTTTTCTATTCCTTTAAAGACTGTTGAGTTTTGTTTTGGCCCCTGTATTAGTTTCCTATTGGAGTGTAACAAATCACCACAAACTTTTGTCGCTAAAGCAACAAAATTTTATTCTCTTACAGTTATGGAGGTCAAAGTATGAAATGAATCTTACAGGGTCAAGGTGTCAGCAAGTCTGGTTCCTTCTGGAGAACCCAAGAAAGAGCTCACTTCTTGCCTCTTCTAGCTTCTGGTGGCCACCAGAATTCCTTGGCTTGTGGCCATATCACTCCAATATCTGCTTTGTCAGTATATGCCTTCTACTCTTCTGTAGAAAAATATCCCTCTTAAGCATCAGCTAGATAATCTGGGATAATCTTCCCATCACAAGACCCTTAACATAATCACATCTTCAAAGTCCCTTTTTAAATATAAGGTAACATTCAGCATTTCCAAACATCGGGACATGGATACCCTTTGGATCCTTTATTCATCATCCACTTAAAGTAACTTGAAGAGCAAATTGAATCATACAATGTTTGTCTTTCAGTTCTGTTATGGCTGGTCCAGAGCAGCCTTTATTCTGGGGCTAATTGAACTTCATTATTAATGCATGACCTTTCTGAAGACTCTACTCAATGCCCTAAAATAACAAGCTATGACTTGGGAAAATACAAACTATTCTCAATCTTGTGCGAGCTTCAGAAATTTTTCAGCTTATTAATTTACAGTGGTATTTTTTTCCTAGACTCAGGCATTTTCCTGTCATATGGGCAAATATTAGTACTCAATTAAAGACTAGAGGGACCCCTCTATAGATTTCAGGAGAATTTCTCTGTCTCTTTCTTTCTTTCTCTCTCTCTCTCTCTCTCTCTCTCTCTCTCTCTCTCTCTCTCTCTTCTTCCAGCTGCCTCCTCTCCAGTACTCTACCCCTCAAGTTCTAGCGCGCTCAGCACCTCTGAAGTCCAACCTCTGTCTCCTCAACTGACTAAGGCCACTGATCCTGTTTTACTTTTGCCTTTCAAGGAGTAAAGTGGGACAATTACAGTACTTAACATGTCCATTTACCTTCTCTTCAGCATCACAATCCTGTGCTGCCTGCTGTCCAATGCCTGGAAATTATTACTTCATATACTTTTCCTTATTATTGTTGTTGATGGCAGAAGAGAAATTCCTATAGCAGTTTACCCTTCATGAGGAGAAACAGAAGACTCTAGGAGTTGGGTTTTAAAGAGTCAATAAAAAAGAGAAAGAAAAGCTTGCCAAGTGATGTAAGAGAGTTACAACCAGCACCTTCCGAGCTTCTGACTGGCAGAAGCACTGTAACCAATACCCACAGGTGCAAGGGTAACAAGTAATCGCTGGCATGGTTAGGTAAATTGCTTTAGCCCAGTATTATTTCAATCCATTTAATACCTTAAAATTTAAAACATGCCCTTTTGCCCATGATATAAATATAAATTACTACCAGAACTAATAATGTTATTTTCTTTTGCACTAACTAATCTTGGGAAGCAGATTTGAGAAGACAATTTAGACAAATTCTTAAAATTTTAACAAGTATTATCTGCATACATAAAGGGTACATGTTGTAAGTATAGAGCTTAATACATTTTCAAAACTGAACACATACCTATCGCCAGCACCCACGTCAAGAAACAGTACATTATCTGCAACCAGAAGGCTCCACACATGACCCCTTCCTACTCCCCATCCCCTCCCACAATGTTATCCATAATCCCAACTTCTAACAACATAGATTAGTTTCGCCTATTTTTGTATTTTATCAGTGAATTCAAAATTATGCATTCTTTTGTGTCTGTGAGATTCATCTATATTGTTGTGTGTAGTTATAGATCCATGATATTCATTGCTGAGTAATTTCCACTGTAAGAATGCAACACAAATTTATTTATCTTTTCCTTAGTTAATGGACATTTGGGTATTCTCCAATTGAGGGTTATTACAAATAATGCTGCTATGAACATCCTTGTTTACATCTTTAGATGAACATCTTTAGGTGAACATATTTCTGTTGGGCATTTGCCAAAGAGTGGAATTTCTTGTCCTAGATTATAAACATATCCAGGTGTAGAAGATATTGCCGCCCAGTTTTTCCAAGGTACTTGTAATGTAGGTTGCTTTCAAACCCAGCAGTCTGTTTCAAACAACAGAGGAGCCATTTGAGGCGCGTATCCCCTGGGATGTGACAGATCAATGTCAGCAAGTAAAATCAAATTCCAATTTCCACAGCTCATATCCAGGTATCGCTTCCTCTAGGTCGCTTTAAAACCCATAATGGACATTATTCTCTCTTCTTTTGAAAAGTTTCTGTTCATGTCCTTTGCCCACTTTTTGATAGAGTCATTTGGTTTTTTCTTGTTGAGAGAATAATGTCCCAAAAACATATGAAAAAATGCTCAACAAAAACAATAGAGCAGTCTGATGGAGTTAGTGGTGTCTATCACAGTTGTGTGTATATCAAAAGAAGTACTAATCTAATAAACAAACAAACACTAATTAAGAGCAAACTCCAAGGAGGAGGATCTCTATGCAGAGTTACCATATTATCTGATAGGTCTTTTTATCAACAAGAAATTATGAGGTATGCAAAGTAACAAGAAATTGTGACAAATGTACAGGAAAAAGAGCAGAAAATGCAAACTGACTGAAAAAAAACCTGGAGGTTGGATATGGCAGAGATTTCAAAGCAACTTTTATTAAATATGTACAAAGAATTAAAGAATATCATGATTAAAGTAGTGATAGAAGTATCATGATAATATATCAATAAATAAGGAATAAAAATTATAAATAGAATAAAATGGAAATTTTGAAATAGGAAAGTACAATAAGTGAAATAGATAATTTACTAGAGGACTTAATTTGCTAGAGGATTCAATCTCACAGAAGAATCATTGAACTCAAATATAAATTGGCAGTGATTATACAATCTAAAAAGTGGAGGAAAAGAAAATGAGTGAAAAATGAAGAGACTTGATGAAATTCAGGAGCACCATTAAGCACATTAACATATTGGTAATGGGATTACCAGGAGAGAAGTAGATAAAGGAGAAGAAAAAGTATTTGAAAAGTAATGGCTGAAAACTTCCCAAATTTGGTGAAAAACATAAATTTACACATACAAGAAACTAAACAAATAACAAGTAGAATGAGCATAAGTAGGATAATCACATAAGAGTAAAATGGTTAAAACCGAAAGCAAATGAAATCTTGAAAAGAGCAAGTGAAAAATGATTCATTATGTATAATACAAAAGAACCTCCATAAAAATAACATGTGGCTTCTCACAGAAACAATGGAGGCCAGACGTAGTGGGATAACATATTCACGGTGCTTGGAGAAGATGAAAGTCAACCAACTATCTTATGTCTAGCAAAATGACCTTTCAAAAATGCAAGTGATTGAAAGAAGTCTTAAAATTCAACAATAAGAAAACAGACAAGCTAACTAAAAAAACACAGAATATGACATTTTATAAAGAGCTTGAAATTTGTCATTCTTATCCTTACAATAAGCAAAAAGTGAAAAAACTAAAAAAATCTACATTTCTTAGATATATCAGAGCATGGAGATTACAAGACACATCATTACCTCAAAATGTGAGAGACAGATATAAGAGATACACTTTAACAAATTGTAAAAAACAGAAATGATACAATGTCTGCTCTAAGATAAAAGTGAAGTTAAACTAGAAATCAAGAACGGAAAAATAGTTAGAAATTCCCAGATACTTGGAGATGAAAAACAGCCCTCTACTTAACACATGGGTTAAAAAAAAAAGGCTCAAGAGAAATTTAAAAAATATTTTGATGTAGCAAAGGTAGTACTTAAAGGGACATTTGTAGCATTGAATGAATGTGTTACAAAAGAATATATATCTGAAATTAAGAATGTAATCCTCCATTTTAGGAAACTAAGAAAAAAGAGCAGAGAGAAAGAGAGAGAGTGTCATATACATCGAAGCAGTCAATAAACTTAAAAGCTGTCAATAAAAAGAAAATTACTAATTTTGGAGGAAAAGATTTTATTTGGACATTAGTTCTCAGAATAAGTTAGAAATTTGAGAATGAGCTCAGATAGTGAACAGGAACCAAAAATATTAAGTAGTTGAAAAAACACAAAAGTCTTACATCACAACCAGTGCTCTTGTTTACGTGAGACTTTTGATTGTCCTGTGTCACTGGGCTCTCACTGCTAAAGCCAGACCCTCAATGACCCTGACACCATCAAATACCATTACATTTATTACAAATAATTCTGCACCCAATTTTTACCCACCTACATTTTACAGGTATTTGAGTTAGTAAAAAATGTTTTTATATATTTTTATTATTTTTAAATTAACATATAATAATTGTACGTATTTATGGGGTACATAGTGATGTTTTGAGACATATAAAGTATAATGATCAGATCAGGACAATTAGAATATCCATCATCTCAAACATTTATTATTTTTTTGCTTTGGGAACACTCATTATTTTCCTTCTAGCTATTTGAAATTATGTAATAAATTATTACTACTAATTATAATCATCCTACAGTGGTATGGGACACTAAAACTTATTTTTCTTATCTAGCTATGATTTTATTTCTCTTAACAAATCTCTTTCTGTCCCTCCAATTTTCCAGCCTCTAGTAATCTCTGTTCTACTTCTTACTTCTATTAGATCAACTTTGTCTTAGCTTCTACATATGAGTTAGAACATGCAATGTTTAACCTTCTGTTGCTGGTTTACTTTACATAATGTCTTCCAGTCCCATCTATGTTACAGTGGATGACAGGAATTCCTTCTTTTTATGGCTGAATAGTATTCCACTTTGTGTATATACCGCATACCACATTTTTTCATCTATTCATCTGTTGTTGGACATCTAGCTTGATTTCACATCTTGACTATTTTGAATAATGCTAGAATAAACATGGGAGAGCTGATCTCTTTGATATACTGATTTTTTTTAATGAATATCCAGTAGTGGGATTGTTGGATCATATAGTAATAAATTCATAGTTTTTTGAGGAACCTTCATACTGTTTTCCACAGTGGCTACCCTAGTTTACACCTCCACCAACAATGCATTACAGTTTCCTTTTCTTCACCTGCTTGTCAGCATTGGTTATTTTTTGACTTCTTGAGAATAATCATTTTAACTCATGTGAGATGATAACTCATTGTAGTTTTGATTTGCATTTCCTTGATTAGTGATGCTATGTTTTTTCATATACTTGGCCATTAGTACATCTTCTTTTGAGAAATATCTTCTCAGATTATTTGTCCATTTTAAATTGAAATGTTTGAGTTCCTTGTATATTGCAAATATTAATTCCCTGCCAGATGAATAATTTGAGAATATTTTCTCCCATTCTGTAGGTTATCTTTTCAATCTTTTGATTGTTTCCATTGCTGTGTAGAAGTTTTTTAGTTTATTATAACCCCATGTGTTTTTGTTGTTTTTGTTGTTTCCTGTGCTTTTAAAGTTTTACATTAAAAAAATCTTTGCCCAGACACATGTCCTGAAGCATTTCCCTTATGTTTTCTTCTAATAGTTTTAAACACCCAGCTCCTACATTTAAATCCTTGATCTATTTTGAGTTGATTTTTGTGTAGCGCATGTGTGGGGGGGTCTACTTTCATTATTTTGCATATAGCTATATAGTCTTCCCAGCACAATTTATTAAAAAGATTGTCCTTTCACTATATTTTCTGGGCACTTTTGCCAAAAATCAGTTGGTTGAACATACATGGATTCTGGATTATCTTTTTTTCCTTTAGTCTATGTGTGTGTTTTTATGTCAGTATCATGATGTTTTTGTTACTATGGCTTTGTAGGGTATTTTCGCGTCTAGTGGTTTCATCCCTCCAGCTCTGCTCTTTTTGCTCAGGATTGTTATGGCTATTCAGGGTCTTTTGTGGTTCCAATACAAATTTTAAGATTTTTTTCCTGTTTCTGTAAAGAATGTCATTGGTATTTTGACAGGGATTGCTTTGAATCTGTGTATTGCTTTGGGTGGTATGGTCATTTTAACAATATTAATTTTCTGACCCATGAATATAGGATGTCTATTTGTATCCTGTTTGATTTCTTTCATTGATGTTTTGTAGTTTTCCTTGTAGAGGCCTTTACCTTCCTGATTAAATTTATTCCTAGGATTTTTTTGTAGCTATTTTAAATGGAATTACCTTCTTGATTTCTTTTTCAGCTAATTTGTTGTTTGTATACAGAAATGTTACCTATTTTGTATGTATATTTTGCATCCATCCTGCAACTTTACTGAATTACCTAATTCATTTATTAGTTCCCAGAGGTTGTTTTTTTTTTTTGTAAAGTCTTTAGATTTTTCTAAACATGAGATCATATTGTCTGCAAACAGGGAATATATGACTACTATTTTGGATGGCCTTTATTTCTTTCTCTTGCCTAATTGTTCTGGTTAGGCGAAACATGGTTTAAATGATTATTTGTAATATGCCCAAGATGGTTATTTTTCAAATGACCGATTGCCTAAATTAAATTTATCAATTTCAGATCAAAGACATAGTGAAACATCACAATATATTAACCATTATTCCCTGGGTTAAACATAGCAAGTTATTTATAAGCACCATTGATTATGGAACACATCTCTTTCCAATAAATACATAAAAAAATGAGTATAATTTTAATATTTAATCACAAAATCCTAAAATGTGTGGTATCTTCTATAAAACACAACAAAAAATGTCAGAGAACAAACAAATCAATTAAGAAAAAAAATTAAAGCATATATGGAAACTTTTAATTTCTATGCAACATTTCAATGCTAGAGAATAATTATGATAGAAAGCAATGATTGTGTATTGGAATTAGAATTTGTAGCCTCGAGAAAATTGGGAAAATTTAAAAATATAAAATTTTTGGAATATTCTTTATTTTTCTCTCAGTTTTTGAAGCTCTTCAGGCAACAAATACCAAAGGATATAGAAAAATAGTTCAAATTACAGCCACTTCAGAAGGTCTAGTCAAAAGCACTAGAACAGTCAAATTCTTTCTGAAAAATGCATTTCTAAAGAATGAAAAACTGGTTATCCCATAAGCATACAAGAGTGGGTTCTGTTGTTATTTTTGTTTTTTTCTCAAATGAGAAAGTTGAGAAGAGGAATTAACTTATAATGGGGTGCTAGTTTTGATTATAATTCAAGGGGCTTTATAATCAAAATTAAATGAGATCAGAATTTTTAATTATAACCTATAAAGCTCTATATCAAATATCTGCATTATTTAAATAGAAATCAACAATTATTTTTAGAAACTTTGACATTCAAAATTTAAACAATTTTCACCATTTTATATTTTTATTTTTCTAATTTGGAATGAATAAGATATTAATATTTTGAGATATGTATGCAAATATATAATGTGCATAAATATATAATATGTGTATATATCTATTCTATAACATTTAGTTTATTAGTTAATTACTATTATAAAATGTCACTGTCTGTATATCACTGAGAAATATGCAGGCATTTTATTTAATGCATTTTCTTTTACAAATTAATTAAAAGATTTAGGTTATTATTTCCTAGATTGCAATGAAACAGATAAGTTATTTCCACCACATTAAAAGAGACATTAGCTTGATCGATTCATTTTTTAAAGCTTGAAATATCAACCCAGATTAAATATTATCTTTTCTGAATTTAATTTTTGTTTTTACTCCCATTGTAGATTTTCATTAATTAAATAACATAATTCCCTTAGGTTCCTATACCTCCTAGTTTTCTAACCATTGCATTGAAATTTTATAACCATCTTTATTAATTATAGTTTGGAAGTCTAAAATGAATAAAAAAGGAAATAATTATTCTATTTTCAACGAAACCATTATGTTTTTATAGAAAATAGCTAGTAGATTTCAATTTAAACTAATGCTAACTATTGATGAAAGGCATGTTCAGTTCCTTGTAGTGTTGGCTTAGTGCACTAGGGCAGTAAATTCTCAAGACTTGACATGCCAGAAAGAGAAAAATGACCTTTGAAACAGTTCTCAGAACCCAGAAAGAACACCTACGTGAACTTTCACTATGTACTCTTGCATACCAAATACTGGGAAAAATATTTGATTGCTGCTATTTCAATTCAATTGTCGTACAATAATAGCCCATGTTGCTATTAATATACAAAGAAAGACTTCCAAAGTGAATCTCTTTAACCTATATATTCTCACAACAGAAATAACTTCTTAAGTAGTACAGTGCATTCACTTTCCCATGGGCTCCTTTCATAGGATCGTACTATATTCCTTTTCTGTTTAAATTAGCAAATTTCAAACTATTTTACATCTCTGTAAGTAACAATATATAACAGGTGCCCACCATGTATAGAAAGGTGATCAAAATGAATTAAGATCGTTGGGTATTAGAAAATCATGGTGATGTTTCATGTTTCATTTTTGATAGAAACTTGGGTTAAAATAAATATTGACAGAGAAAATATCAGAGTGACAGTAACAAATGGCAGGAATCACAGCGAATTGGAGAATGCAGGTGCTATTCGAACTGTGAACAGTTACTTATCTCCAAACTGCTATTAACATGTGGCAATGTCGGTCCATTGTTAGCAGATTTTTCTTCTTTATCTCTTATTTTCCCTCAGAGACTGAATTTCTGAAATGCTATGTATAATTAATTAATTCTTAAATTCTGAAGTAGTGGCTCTCTTTTTCACAATTTTTAATGGTATGTAAGACAAGGAAAACCATATGACTGTTGAATTGATATAATGGATTATTAATTTATAACCTCTGGTTTAGATAATTCAGAAAGATAAAGCCACTCTTTTATCTGCTGGCAGTTTGAAACAACTGGCAAAAACTATGTAGTTAGTTAGAATACAGAATACAGTGACGTTTTAAAAAATCAAGGAATGCACAAAACCAAGAGTGAACTACAATATAAAATATGAACTTTGAGTGATAATGATGCATCAGTGCATGTTCATTGATTGTAACTAATGTATCACTCTGGTTCAAGATGTTGGTAGCAGAGGAGGCTTTTGTAGGCAGAGGGGAATATGGAAACTCCCTATATTTCCCACTCAATTTTTCTGTGAATATAAAACTGCTATAAAAAACAAAATATACCTTTAAAAAACCATAAATAAATAAATAAACACACTGCACTGCTTGTATGCAAATATTCATTCTTACATACATGAGAAAACAATTGAAATGTAGCAAGAAAGCCTGTGGAGAGGATCATATGGCTTTGAATTGTTTTTTCTTTTCAC
>CAUYSK010046098.1:0-12916 GCA_963575035.1 Avahi laniger
CACTGCGCCCGGCCTGGAGAAAATATTATTAAGAAAATCAACGGCCGGGCGCGGTGGCTCACGCCTGTAATCCTAGCTCTCTGGGAGGCCGAGGCGGGCGGATCGGTTTGAGCTCAGGAGTTCGAGACCAGCCTGAGCAAGAGCGAGACCCCCGTCTCTACCAAAAATAGAAAGAAATTAATCAGACAGCTAAAAATATATAGAAAAAATTAGCCAGGCGTGGTGGTGCATGCCTGTAGTCCCAGCTACTCCGGAGGCTGACGCACGAGGATCGCTTGAGCCCAGGAGTCTGAGGTTGCTGTGAGCTAGGCTGATGCCATGGCACTCACTCTAGCCTACGCAACAAAGCGAGACTCTGTCTCAAAAAAAATAAATAAATAAATAAAATTTAAAAAAATAATAATATTTTCTCCAGCTTACTTTATTGTAAGAATACAGTATATAATACATGTAACATACAAAATATGTGTTAATTTACTGTTTATGTTATCAGTAAGGCTTCCAGTCAAGAGTAAGCTATTAGTAGTTAAATTTGGGGGGAATCAAAAGTTATACACACATTTTCCACTGCACAGGGGTTCAGGGCCACAATCCCCACATTTTTCAAGGGTCAACTGTATATCTTCTAGACCGCATGCTACATATGAAAATAACAAAAAAAAAATTCCTTCGTCACAATATGTTCCCAAATTTTTTTAAAATTGGAATATATTATTACACAAACATGATTTTCAACAATTTGCCATTGTCAGTACTAGATAAACTTTTATTGACCAAATGTGTTAATTTTCAGTAAGAAGAAGTGCTAATAAAATGCAAGTTATTTATTTTGAGTTTAGTGACATTCTGCATAGTTTGGATATTTGACCCTCTAAACTTCACACTGAAATTTGATCCTCAAAGTTGGAGGTGGGGCCTAATGCAAGGTGTTTGGGTGATGAGGGCAGACCTCTCATGAGTGGCTTCATGCCATCTTCACAGTAATGAGCGTGTTCTTGCTCTATTAATTCCCAAGAGAGCTGGTTGTTAAAAGACCCTGGTATCTCCCTCCCCTCTCTTTCTTGCTTCCTCTTTCAACATGTGTGATCTCTGCATATGCTGCTTCCACTTCACCTTCCTCCACGAGTGGAGGACTTCATCAGAAGAAGATATTGGCACCATGCTTCTTGTATAGCCTGAAGAACTGTGAGCCAAATAAACATCTTTTCCTTATAAATTAGCCAGTCTCAGGTATTCCTTTATAGCAACACAAATGAACTAAGATACATTCCAAATTGTTAGGTAACTGACTAATAATATTCATATCACAGAGATGGAGAAACTATGGCACATTATAGATAAGTGTTTGGGTCCTTGAGTATAATAAATTTAGTGGAAGATTTTATATTTTGCATTTATATAATTTTACATAGTAATACATTTATTTTCTACCCACCCATCCCTGCAGTCCTCCCCAAGCAATTCCAACTTCCAGGTTTCCCTGAGCCTTCACATTCCATGTTTTAGTTTTCATTCAATTCATTTCAACAGAGATTTATTGAATATCTAGTATGCAAGGCACTGTGCTAACTGCTATAGTAGATATAAAGGTGAACAAGATGCTCTCAATAAACTTAAATTTAGTAGGAAAAAGATCATAGTACCATGATATAATGTTACATAAGAGAGTTACAAACAAATACATGAACCCAAAATAGGGAAAGCATTTCCACCAAGGCAGAATCAGAGTAGTATTAGAAAAATCGCAAATAATGCAAAAAGATTTGGGGGAGGGGTGCTTATTTTCAATGTCATAAGAAGGACAAGGTAACTCAAAGATTATCTAGGGCAACAGTGAGAAAACTTTTTCTATAAAGGTCCAGGTAATAAATATTTTTGGATTTGTGGGCTATATGATCTCTGTCACGATTACTCAACTCTGCTGTTGTAGCATGAACCTTACGTAAACAAATAAGAGTGGCTAGATTGGCCCACAGGCTATATTTGCTGACCCCCTAGACTAGAGAACTCAGGGTAAAAACTTATTCAACTCATTGTTACTATTTATTTAAAGTACCAGATTTAGTGAAGTTGCATGTTTTTTTTTTATTTCAGCATATTATGGGGGTACAGATGTTTAGGTTACGTATGTTGCCCTTGCCCCCTCCAAGTCCAAGTTTCAAATATGTCCATTCTTCAGGTGGTGCGCATTGCACTCTTTCTGTATGAAGTTGCATGTTAACATACAGATTTTTGTCTAGTCTAGATGCAAATAATTTCTGTCTGGTAGACAAATAGCTTCAAAGTTTTATGGCCCTCTTGGACATTATCTAGTTTGTATCTAATCCAACAATTTTGTCTTCCTATCAATACTCTATATTTTAAAATGACGTTTGACCCAGTCATGACATCTTAATGGTTGGCTCATTAATTAATGAGTTAAGTAAAATCTTTGACATTTGTTCATTTTATATTTGCCTGAGTACCACGATTTTTCTCAGTTTTAAATTATACTTTGACAGTTTTCGAGGATGCACAGCAATGCAGAAATTGAATTACCTAATGGAAACAAGTAAACGGTTACCAGAGAAATGCACCTTATACCCTGTTTAAGCCCAGGTTTATCTTCTTGACTGTGAGAGTGAATCTCAAGCAGCAATAGAATTTTAACTTTGCAATTCCATTTCTGTAGGTTTTATTTTCTTCTCTCTACTGATTTTTGTGTTGCACATGATAACAAAGTTATTTCTCCCTGGTGGCAGCATGATTTGGAATCTGTTTTGTTTTGCTTTTTTTTTTTTTTTTTTTTGACCTTGTGGTAATCTCTATTGGCTGGATGGTGAAGAGTTATTCTCTGTTGGGTGAGAAACAGAGAATTTGATTTCTTTAGGCTTTTTGTTTGTCTGTTTGCAAACTCAAATCAATTAAGAAATTTGTGTCTGTTGCAAAGGAGAATGGTTCTTTCATAGTTAGACCTATGAGTTTTCGTGGTTATGTGTTTACTCTGGATATGTAGCAGAAGCTGTAGGACTGAAGCTATAAGTACCCCCTATATGTGTTTTTCTAAATTAGAAAGTTCTTTCTCTCTCACGTATGAAATAATTTCTTACCTATGAAGGGTAATAATAAATTAGATTATAACATCTACTCAGCAGATTAGTTGTGATTTATACATACATAATCACTTATATAAATCTAATATTCCTATAAATGCCAGCAAATTTTAAAAATGAACTTCTAATACTTGAAATACATTATACGTTCGTAAAATCCAAATGGCTAGCTCAGAAACATTTTAAGAATTTATGTTTACAAAATTAAAATGAACCTTTAGACAGTTTAGATTGGTTTGATAATTTAAGTTTAAGAAAGAAAAAAAAAACAGCTCCAGGTCTTTTTTTAAATGTATATTAAGTATAATAAAGTATACATTTTACTTTTATAAGACCTTTTTTTTGAAGGTAGTACTTAATGTGAACTTCTTAAACCTTTTAATTTTGGTTTACTAATCAAACAAGTTAACATTATTCCTACATACTCTTTAAAATAATGAAAAATGTAAATTTCCCTTCTACTAAGTTCCATCATTATTCTGACAAACTTTTTACATCAACTGTAATTATGTTTTTTTTTTTTTTCCGAGATAGAGTCTCACTGTGTTGCCCGGGCTAGAGTGCCATGGCGTCAGCCTAGCTCACAGCAACCTCAAACTCCTGGGCTCAAGTGATCCTCCTGCCTCAGCCTCCCGAGTAGCTGAGCCTACAGGCATGCACCGCCATGCCCGGCGAATTTTTTCTATATATTTTTAGTTGTCCAATTAATTTGTTTCTAATTTTAGTAGAGACGGGGTCTCGCTCTTGCTCAGGCTGGTTTCGAACTCCTGAATTCAAACAATGCACCCGCCTCGGCCTCCCAGAGAGCTAGGATTACAGGCGTGAGCCACCGCGCCTGGCCTGTAATTATGTTTTGTAGCTTGAACATAATTTTCATCATCCTTAGTAAATTAAACACTTAGATTAGTATCAAATCAAACTAATGAATAATCTTTGCTAGATAATTTCTAAATGAAATAGAATACTAAAAATAATCATTACTAAGCATAATTTCAAACTGACATACATTTACTTCATTTTTTAATATTGTATAGGACTATGTCTTAGTTATGTTAACAGACATTTTTGACACTTTAAGGTATAAAAATAAGTGTGAGACTGTACAAAGTTGTGTATTCATAAGCTTTGCTAGTTTGATTAAATTCTAGTGTACAACATTTCTCAATTATTTATCTTCCAGTGAAATGGAAGGAAGTTACTTTGGGTTAAAAGTTATTATTAGCATGAGTGGTTGAAATTATATTAGGAACAACAATAACAGAGAAATAAACTTGGGTATATAACATAATGCTTGTGTTTTGGTTAATCAAGGTAAAAAGGTTTTTTTAAAAGCATCTAATTGTTTCACTAAAAGCATCTAATGTGAAAGAGGAGAGGAAAAGACAAAGCTTTAATAGTTATACAAAGTTATAGATTTTCAGAAAAGGAATTTTCATTTACAATGGTTATAATACCATTGTATTATCCGTAAAGAAACGATGAAATGTGCTAAAATTTTGTGGAAGTTTGACTTTGTTTTGATGGATTTGTTCATGAGAAAAAAATAATTGTGAAATTTTACTGCCTATACTACATTAATGCAACACTAGAATCTAGCTCTGTCTCTATTACAGTGATAAATTGCAGAGGGATACAAAAACAGATCAATGAAATAAAATATAGAACACAGAAATAGATACCAACAAATATTTCTAATTAATTTTTGACAAAGAATCAAAAGCAATTCAATGGGGGAAGAATAGCCTTTTCAATAGATGGTGCTGGATAAACTGGATATACATTAGCAAAAAAAAAAATGAACCTTGACCTAAACTTCACACCTTATATTAAAATTAATTCAAAATAAATAATGGACATAAATGCAAAATATAAAACAACAAACTTCTAAAAAAGCATACAGGAAAAATTCTTTGAGATCTAGATAAAACTAGTCAAAGTTCTTAGAACTGACACCAAATAACATGATGAATAAAATGAAAACTTGATAAGTTCAACCTCAACAAAATCAAAAATTTTTACTTGTGAAAGATTCTGTTAAAGCTGAGTACACGCTGGGCGCAGTAGCTCACTCCTGTAATCCTAGCACTGTGGGAGGCTGAGGCAGGAGGATCTCTTGAGCTCAGGACTTCCAGACCAGTCTGAGCAAAAGCGAGACCCCCGTCTCTACTAAAAATAGAAGAAATTAGCCAAGCATGGTGGCAGGGGCCTGTAGTCCCAGCTACTAGGGAGGCTAAGGTAGGAGGATCACTTGAACCTAGGAGTTTGAGGTTGCGGTGAGCTATGATCATGCCATTGCACTCAACCCAGGGTGACAGAGGAAGACTCTGTCTCAAAAAAAAAAAAAAAAAAGCTGGGCACAGTGGCATGCACCTGTAGTCCCAGCTACTCAGAAAGCTGAGGTGGGAGGAACCCTTGAGTCAAGGAGTTGTAGGCTATAGTGCACTATGCCCACTGGCTCTCCACACTAATTTCAGCATCAATATGGTGACCTCCTGGGAGGCGGGGACTACCAGGTTGTCTAAGGAGGGGTGAACCGGCCGAGGTCACAAATGGAGCAAGTTAAAACTCCTGTGCTGATCAGTAGTGGGATCAGGCCTGTGAATAGCCACTGCACTTCAGCCTGGGCAACATGGTGAGGCCCTGTCTCTAAAAACAAAAACAAAAACAAAAAGATGAAAGTCCCCTAAAACTCAACATCACAACAAACAAACAATTTGATTAAGAAAAAGGAAAGCTAATCTACCACAACTATGATAAAAAGCAGATCATTGGTTGCCTGGGACAGGGGGTCAGAGAAGATTAACTGCAAAGGAGCATGAGGGAGGTTTTTAGGGTGATGGAAATGTTCTAAATCTTAACTACAGTGGTGATTACACTGATATATACATTTTTCAAAACTTATAAAAATGTACATTTAAAATGAGTACATTTTATTGTATGTAAATAATAATGTTGATTTTTAAAAACTGAAAAAAATGGACAAATAATATGCACAGACTTTTCATCAAAGAAGATATACGAATGGCAAATAAACACATGAAAAGAGGTTCAACATAATTATCATCAGAGAAATACAATTTAGAACTACAGTGAAGGCTGGGCGCGGTGGCTCACGCCTGAAATCCTAGCACTCTGGGAGGCTGAGGAGGGAGGATCACTTGAGGAGGATCACTTGAGCTAAGCAGTTCAAGACCAGCCTGAGCAAGAGCAAGATCCCATGTCTACTAAAAATAAAATTAGCCAGACAACTAAAAGTAGAAAAAAATTAGCTGGGCATGGTGGCACATGCCTGTAGTCCCAGCTACTCGGGAGGCTAAGGCAGGAGGATGGCTTGAGCCCAGGAGTTTGAGGTTGCTTTGAGCTAGGTTGACGCTACCACACTCTAGCCCGGGCAAAAGAGTGAGACTCTGTCTCAAAAAAAAAAAAAAGAAAGAAAGAAAAAGAAAACTACAATGAGATATCACTACACACCTATCAGAATGGCTAAAATGAAAAAATACTGATAATAGCAAATGCTCGTGAGGATGTGGAGAAACTGGATTATTCATACATTGCTGGTGGGAATGTAAAATGGTACAGCCATTCTGGAAAATAGTTTGGCAGATCCTTTCAGAGCTAAAATGGACTTACCATATGATCCAGCAATTGTACTCTTGGCATTTATCCCAGAGAAATAAAGAGTTATTTTCATGCAGGAACTTGTACGTGAATGTTAATACCAGTTTTATTCATAAAAGTAAAAAACTGGAAACTACCCAAATGCCCTTCAGTGGGTGAATGTTTAAATAAACTACTCAACATTAAAAAAATGAATGAATTATTGATACATATAACAACTTGGATGGATCTTGGGGGCATTATGATGAATAAAAAAAAAGCCAATCTTAACAGCTCACATACCACATGATTTTACTTATGTAACATTCAGGAATAGCATAATTGTAGAGATGGAGAAGAGATTCAAGGTTGCCAGGAATTAGAGACTGGAGGGGATGAGATTGGTGTGACTATAAATGAGTAACCTGAAGGAGTCTTGTGATGGTACAGTTGAATATGTTGATTGTGGTGGTGGTTATGCAAGGCCATATGTGATAAAACTGCATAGAGCTACACATACAAACACAACTGCATATATAACTGTTGAAATTGAGTAAGCTCTATGAATTGTACCAATATTAGTATTTTGATATTGATATTGCTCTATAGTTGGGTAAGTTGTTAACACTGGAGAAGGCTGGGGGAAGAGTACAGAACTTTTCTGCACATTTGTTTGCGACCTCTTGTGAATCTATAATTATTTCAAAGTAAAAAAAATTTTTTTGAATGAGAAATTGACCTTCAAGATCTCCTCAAATGGTAATAAGAGGAAATATTTACTTTCTGTGTAATCTGCCTGATAGTAGAGATTTCATATATCACAGGAATAATTTAATCTGCAGTTTACTGCCTTTATGTTTTTGATTTAAAAAAATATACATATGTCCATCCAAAGGTGCACACAAAGAACACAGGTATAAGAATTAAGTTTTCTTATAATCATGTTACCTTCCTGTATAGTTATTTGTAAATATTTTATTGTCATTTTGATTAGATAACCAAGTGTTGTTTTTAAGGTATCCATGAGTCTATCTTAATCTCTTCTGACAAGTTGTTTTTATTTTGTCTTCTGAAGAAAGGATTCCAAATACAGAAAAATACAATAAAATTTTTAGGATAGCTTCTTCATATTTCATAATTAACACTATTATGAGGCTGAATGGGAAGAATTGTCAATTCAGAAGAGACGCTCAGTCTTTCGTAGGTTAAATTTGTATAAATAACATGGTATTAATGTAAATATTTCAGAAATTATACAATTTATGGAAAAGCACCAGAGACCTGCAATGCCCTCACTGTTAAATATTTTCTTAAACTCAAGGGAAAACATTGATCAAACTCTTATAGAAATAGTTCTGGCCAGGCGCGGTGGCTCACGCCTATAATCCTAGCACTCTGGGAGGCCAAGGCGGGTAGATCGCTCGAGGTTAGGAGTTCGAGACCAGGCTGAGCAAGAGTGAGACCCCGTCTCTACTAAAAAATAGAAAGAAAGTAGCCGGACATCTAAAAATATATATAGAAAAAATTAGCCAGGCATGGTGGCCCATGTCTGTAGTCCCAGCTACTCAGGAGGCTGAAGCACAAGGATTGCTTGAGCCCAGGAGTTTGAGGTTGCTGTGAGCTAGGCTGACGACATGGCACTCTAACCGGGGCAACAGAGTGAGACTCTGTCTCAAAAAAAAAAAAAAAAGAAAAAGAAAAAAGAAATGGTTCTGTACTATTCGCCAACAGAGAATTTTAGTCTCTGCCATTCTAGTATTGGTGACTGTAATAAATTCACTATACCCTTTCAGTCTCATTATCAAATATGTTTCTGCTTCTTGGTGTATGCTTAAAGTCTCTGCTATAAGGTATTGCCTGGAATTTGTGTCTACAACAAAAGAGAACAGTCCTACAGGCTTGCGGATAGGACTATATCAGGTACTCTTAACTATTAATACTTAACAGAGGATAGAGACTTGGTTACAGGCCTCTGAACTGATATCGCTTAGACAGGTTTCAGACTTAAATGAATGGAATGAGTCAGAGTTTTCAGGACCTTTATACTCCAGAAATAGGTGTATCTCATGAAGGTAGACTGCTCATTCAAGATGCAATTGATACACATGAAACAAGAATTAATTGCATATGTGTGAATCAACTGATGACACAGGCAGTAAACCTCAGTAGGTAGGGTCACTTCAGAGAGTTCCCGACTAGGGCAATGCCTAGCATAGCCATGAGTAGGGGATCACATCCAAGAGTCCAGATTGGTAAAGTCCCATGGCTCCACCAGGCATTGCCCTAGTGGAGGCTTTCTGTAATATCCTCACCCTGAGAGTAGCCCTCTATCTGGGTCCTGTGCCTGAGGCTCCAGGTGGCTCTATCCTTTGAAATCTAGGTGGAGGCAGCCATGCCCTTATAGCTTGTGCTCTCTGCCAGCCAGGGGAGATGGCACCATGCAAACACTGCCCATGTTTACTGCCTATGTCCTCCAGAAGGATGGCCATTGGGGCCCTTACCACACCTGGGCTCATAACATGTTATAGTCAACTTCTCAAAATTGAAAGACAAAAGAGAGAATTTTGAAAACAGCAAGATAAAATCAACTGGTCACATACCAGGGAATCTCCGTAAGATATGAGCAGATTTCTCAGCAAACACCTTGTGGTCCAGGAGAAAGTGGGATGAAAAAAACAAACTGCCAACAAAAAATACTATACAGTCAGCCAGGCGAGGTGGTTCACGCCTGTCATCCTAGCACTCTGGGAGGCCGAGGCAGGAGGATTGCTTGAGCTCAGAAGTTCGAGACAAGCCTGAGCAAGAGTGAGATCCCATCTCTACTCAAAATAGAAAAAATTAGCTGGGTGTCATGGTGTGTGCCTGTAGTCCCAGCTACTTGGGAGGCTGAGGCAGGAGGATTGCTTGAGCACAGGAGTTTGAGGTTGCTGTGAGCTACAATGACGCCACTGCACTCTACTCAGGGTGACATAGTGAGACTCTATCTCAAAAAAAAAAATACTACACAGTCATGTGCTGCATAATGACGTTTCAGTCAACAATGGACTGCATATATGGCAGTGGTCCTGTAGGATTATAACAGAGCTGAAAAAAATCCTATCACCTAGTGATGTTGTAGCCATCCTAACATCACAGAGCAATGCATTACTCACTTGTTTGTCATGATGCTGATGTAAACAAACCTTCTGTACTACCACTCATATTAAAAGTATAACACATACAATTATGTACAGTACATAATACTTGATAATAATAAACAACTATGTTACTGGTTACTGGTGTATTTTCTACATCACGCTTTTTCCATTTCCTGTTACAATTATTTTTATTTTTATTTTTTGAAACAGGGTCTCATTCTGTTGCTTGGGCTAGAGTACAGTGACTTGATCATAGTTTACTGCAACCTCCAACTCCTGGGCTCAAGCGATCTCCCTGCCTCAGTCTCCTAAGTAGCTGGGACTACAGATATGCACAACACTTGGCTAAATTTTTTATTTTTGATGGAGACAAGGTCTCACTATGTTGCCCAGGCTGGTCTTGAACTCCTAGGCTCAAGCAATCCTCCTGCCTCTGCCTCCCAAAGTGCTAGGATTACATGTGTGAGCCACTGTGCCTGGCCCTCTTGCTTTTTGTCTGTGCATTCACATAGAGATGTGTGGGTAGCTAGTGCTCAATTTGGTCTCTGCTATGCATATGCATAGAATTGCTTAGCAAGTCCATTATGGCTGTCTCACTTTCTGGAATTCCCTGTTACATCCCGTTAGTCTGATTTTCTGTTGTCTGCACCAAACAGTCCTCAAACTCAGACTAGCAGAACTTCTTGTGTGCGTGCCAGAGAGATCACTGCAGCTGACCTTTGAACAATGCAGGAATTAGGGGCAACAACTCCCTGCTCAAAAATCTGCATATAACTTCTTGACTCTGCAAATCTTTTTTTTTGAAACATTAAGTATTTGTTTTATTGACATACTAAGCTTAGACCTGTGTTTAACAAGCAAGCCTAATAATAGCACCATGGTTAGACTCCAAGCCATCATTTTATAATTTATTAAGCAAACAAGGAATGAAGTATCTCTCATCCATCCATCTAATGTGATCTTTTTATACACACACTAGTAAGTCCCATTTGGAACAGCCGAAAATCTTAGTAAAACCTTTAAAGATGAGCTTATGAACTCAGTTTAAATTTCACCAGTTAAATTAGGTCAAATAAAAGGAACTTGAATAAGTAGTTGCCCAGTCAGAGCCCATTATTTATAAGTCATCAGTCCCCCCAACCTTAAAACTTTTCTTTGACTCAATTATTGGAAATCTACATATAACAAAGTGAAAAGATTAATTTCCATTCTTCAACCTCTCAATCCCAGGTTTTCAAAGAAAAACCCATCTATGAACTGCTTCTAAAATCAGATAGGAGTATTAAAGCCTGCATATTTGTGAATCAAATTTGTTCCACTACAACCAGGTTGCATACAATTACATCAATTGGTTCTGTATACACTCTAGAACTGACCACGACAAAGTTTAGCATAAATCTGTAACAAATAGGTTCCTAACTACAGAAGTTTCAAAGTTCAAAAGGGTATGAAAAAGACTAATTTAAATTTGAGACTCACCCCCTCTTATTTTTTCCAAGAAATAGACTTTCTCTAAAAATATATACCATTTTTACAAATACATTTACAAGTTGATTTTGTCTTAGAAACTGAGGATATTCCGTATTTGTAACTAATTATTAAGCCTAAGTCAAGTATTCTTGGCCAGTACTAGGCTAATAAACTAAGAATCATTCAAACCAAGCCAACATAGAACAGGTATAAAAGTCCTGAACATTTACCCAAGTCCATGAATGAATCTGTGGGCATATTTAATGAATTCTATGACTAGCCCGGCTACTGGCCACTCTCCTGTTCTCAACAAGGAAGTAAGTCTTTCCACCCCATCTTCACTAAATCTAAAAGTCCTCCTCCGTGGCCTCCCAAAGTTTGTTTGTTGCTGAAACTGAACTTTTTCTTCTTTCAGAAAGTGACTCTTCAATCAAGGGGGACTACTTTTCCCATTTATTTATTCTTGTTAGCCATAATCCTCTTGCCACTTGCTTTTCTGGCTAGGTTGCTAGAGTGGAACTCTTGGAGGTCACAGCCTGAGCAGCTTTAAGTTCAACTTCATAAATACTTTTGATTTGACAGATGGACGTGGTTCTGGTGGCTGTTGCTGGTTAGAACTCAAAAACTGCACTTACAAGGCTCTTATTAGATATGCCAAAGCAGCTCTTACTCCAGCAAAAAGTAAAAAAGCTGACAGCACATTTCTGATGTTGCCTTCTACATCCTCTGCGTGGAAGAACTCCACGAACCCATCCCAGCCTCTTTGTTTCACTCGCCAGTCTCGTTTTGTCCTTACAATAATGCCCGCGATACTTTCTGCTAATAGTTCGATGCAGCTTTCTTGGTTTATATTCTTCAAGTGTTTGGCCTCAAAAGCACCGAAAGAAATTAGAGTCACAATCCTGCACCAGTTTGTTACGTTGTCACTGAAAACATGGACCATAATTAGAGACAAAGATTTGACATCATCTTCGTTTTTCATGTCCAGTTTCCGAAGCAGGCCTCGGAAGGCCATCTCGCGTCTGCGCTGAATACCGCTCCCGACCTGTTGTAAGGTCTCCAGTGCCTTCCTGCTGGTGGCCCCAGGCCTGCCCATTGGCTTTGCATCCTTGGCGCCCGTTGCCTGCTCCCAAAGTACCGAGAGATAATCTCCAGCGACTGCCAGTACAACTCCTCGTCGTCCTCCTCTGCTGGGAGTGGCGTCGAGGGTAGTGACCCATCCGTGCTGGGGCCGTAACTGGCCTCCCCGACCGACTCCAGCGAGGGCGGGCCAGCCGCCGGCATCCCGAGAGGCTCCGGCTCACACCCGTTCACCTCGTCTTCGGGCGACAGGATGGCGTCCGCTGCTGAGGCTTCCATCCCCTCCGGCGGCAACCTGGGGCGGGTGGGCGGGAAGAACAGCAGCCTCGCAGGGGTGGCGGTGACGTCGGGGACCGTGGCACCAATGGGTGCCGGCCGCGCAACCCTCCAGGCGTCTGGCGTGAGGGAGGCGGGGGGGGGGGGGGGGGCTCCCGGTGGGGGTTACGGAAAAAACTGCGCCCGCTTACCCACCCCCAGCAAATGGGCGGCCGGTGGCCACCTTCACGGTAGCCCAAAGCGGCCCCCCCGGGGGGGTGGGCC
>CAUYSK010046103.1:0-30945 GCA_963575035.1 Avahi laniger
GTCCCAGCTACTTGGGAGGCTGAGACAGTAGGATTGCTTGAGTCCAGGAGTTTGAGGTTGCTGTGAGCTAGGCTGATGCCATGGCACTCGCTCCAGGCAAGAGAGTGAGACTCTGTCTCAAAAAAAAAAAAAAAAAAAAAAAAAAAAGAAGGATAGCAGGAAAGACTAATTACATGTTAACTTTAACACAAGTACCTCTCATGATCTCTAAACTTGGCCACCAAATGTTTTTTACTTGAAGACTAGACATTTCTGGGCTAAATAGGTTGGGAAAACTGTCTTAACAAGTATTGAGCTATTTTCCATTTCTATTTCCAATAATTAAGTATGTTTATTCACATACAACACTTAGCATAGGACTTCCTAGCATATAATATGTGTTCAGTAAATTTCATCTATGATTATTAAAAGGCATAAAAATGAAAAGTTCAAGCCATAGCCCTTTTGTAACTGGGTCTTGGGGGGGACAAAGGTAAGTTATTTAGCAGTATAATAATAAACTAGTTGTTACAGAGTATGAGGTTTCTAGGCTTCAAATACATAGTTCAATAATGTCAATACTATCTAAATGTTTTAAATCCATATATGTAATATGCTACAGAAGTCAAAGATTCCTTAACTGCCTTCCTGGAGATAACAACTAGGACATGAAAGACATTTTAAAGTTTAGAGAGTCAGACTAATCTGAGTTGGAGTCCTAGATCTATTGCTTATCATTGGTGAAGTATCACAAATAATCTCACTATCCTGAAATGGAATTTCATAGTTTATAAAATGAGGACAATACCAGTATCCATATCTCATGGAACTGTGGCAAAGAATAAACAAAACATACATTCAAAGTACTCAGCACAATGCCTGGCATATTACAGATACTTGAGCAATGTTATGCTCTGGGATCTGAGAGAACAGAGTTCCCTTCCTTCCGAGAGCAGAGATCCAGACTTTTTTTTTGCATGCATGCATGCATGATCTCTAATTATCTATGAGATCCCTAGGTGGAAAGTACTGTCCTCTTCTTTTTGTAAATGAGTAAACTGGAGTTAAAAGAAGTTAAGCGACATGTTTCAATTCACACTTCAGCAAATGGCAAAGGCAGAATTAGAACCATCAGAGAATTTATTAAAATGCAGTACTAAAATTTATTATTCTATGCTATCTGGGTAGATTTGTTGAGATCACAGGCTTTCAGAATATGCAATTTAGCCAGATAATTATTTTAAGTTTTAATATAGTCGAAAACTCTATAGGTATATTCAATGCCAACATCCAGGTACTAACTTTCCTAGATAATGCCCTACTTCCTTCTTAGTTGATCTAGCCTACACACGGTAACTCTCAGACACCAAACTCCAGCCACATCCGGTGGCAGTGTTTCTGGAAAGAGGTGGATCCATAGTCACCCCCTGGAGTAAATGCACTGAACCTGAGAAAAGGCAAATTAGCAGAGCAAAACTCTTCACCTTTACTGTTTCATAACTGTTTCATAACAAAATCTAGCATTAGCATATGGAAAAGCACTGTTGCCAGTTTTTGTAAGCAAAAAGATGGCAGCTCAAAAATCAAGCCCTGATTGAATAAAAAATGCTAAAATGTACAAAGTACAAACCAGGAAATGTTCTAAAATGTAATAATGCTATTATTGCATAACAGACATAGGAATTACCTAAATTTATTTTCTGGGTACATATAAGTTCATTGTTATTATTAAATACATTTTAAAGGTAAAGAGGAAGATTGAAATGGAGCCATCTGTAACATGCCTGTAATTTCATGCAGACTCTGACATGCATCATGCAAACCGGAAAAAAATAAAAACAAAAAAGTGATTATGAGGAAGGTGGTAGGAAAAAATCCAAAATTGTACTGTACCACGCTTTGTCAGAGAAGTAATGGACTAACTTCTCAACTCCTTGCCAATGGCATAATGGGAGAGCAGAGACAAGAAAAAGACAGGACAATGGCATCAGAGACTACACATAACACCAAGGATTGCCATGACTGGGTAGCAGCCAGAAGTATTTGCTTTGCTATTGCTGTGTTTTCCTAGGCATTATTATTTTATTTAATGTATCTGTATATGATAAAAACATATTTTAATAGGTTTACACTTTCTTACTAAAGCGGTTTGCAAGTTAGTACAAATACTCATACCCACAGAAAGGTTTATGTAAAATTTCTTGTACTTAAAAGGACTTGAAGAATCTTACCAAACGAAATATTGGAAAGAATTCTGACAGAATTTAATATTCATACTCCAAAGACCTAAAAAGGTTTAGCTCCAGGTAATCTGTCATGAAGGATACAGAAACTATTTTTTAATAATTTCAGAACTTCTTGCACATTATAAAATATAAATAAACTTTATATTTGTCAGTTTAGTTTTATTACTGCTACTGCATTAAAGACCACTAAAGGTATAATGTGATCTTAAATACGATGTAAATTTTAAGTGAGGCTCCACACATCACTATAGAGATGGAAAACTGAGTCCCTAGTGCTATATAACTAGATTCAGTGACTTTTGCTGTTGAGTTCACATGAGGCCAGTCACAGCTCCCAATGCTTCCTGGGAACCGGGAATGCTGTTTTCCTCTCTATCTCAGAATGGTGCCCCTAGATCTCAAAAAAACCTTAAAGAGGATACCTGACTGATACATATAAATTATTTATAAATAAATTCTGAACTAAGGAGTGTTCAATGACTATTCTAAGTTGATGACCAGTTAACTGTTTTTTAAAATTATCAAAGTGATTAAGAGTGACTTAAGCAAGCATTTACTATAGAGGAACAATCAGTGTGAGAGGATTAATTTCATAGGTCTACATCTCAAAGACACAGGATTGATTGCATCTGTCTCTTGGATGCAGAGTAGTACAGAAAAAACCTAAACAGTATCATAATGATACAATTCCACTGGTGTGACCAATAGTCATGATATATTTATTCAGAGTAGGATACTGCAAGCACTACGGTACAATAGCAAATATGGACTAAAGAAACAATCCCACGATCTGTAGAGCAGATTATAATAAAAGGCTTTACACAGAAAACACTAATTGCTGCATTTCTCATAATTGTAAGGTATGCAAGAAACTAACCTATGTCTACATTTATGGGAAGGCCTATTGGACCATGAGTTAGATGCACATTTCTAGTCAATTAACCAATGGCTAGAATAGCTGCCAAAATGTACACAGTACCACATTCTATGTTAATCATATTTAAATAAAAATTGGCTTACTGTAAAACCGAATTAGTTTTTATGGCGTTACTCTAATTTGCATTTCATTCAAAAATATTTTATTTTTATGAAAAGTCACTCCCAAAGCTAATTTCTAAGGAAGCAGAAGCTATCCTTACATATAAAATTGATTTTAGTCACATATTGGAGTCAATCAGATTAAGCCATGTTAATTTATATCTTATGAGCATGTTTGACAATTCAATAATATACATCAAGTGCCCATAGGAAGTGTACAGCCTTTGATGAAATGATATCCTTCCAAAAACCTACCTAAGAGAGATGGTGACACTGATTTATATACAAGTATAAACTGCATTGCAATAGTCTCTGTAACTAGAAACAACATCCATGCCTAACAACAGGAAAAGATTAAGTTGTAGTAAATTCACATAATGCACTGTCATGCAGCCATTAAAATGGCAATTTCAAGAAATATTTACTATATCAAAAATTTGTATATATAATGATACTATGTGAAAAAAGCAAAACAAAAAATTTAAAATACACAAGATTCCAACTTTATAAAATAAAGTAAAAAAGACTAGAAGGAAATTTATCAAAATGTTTCTGTATATTCTAATTCCTCCATAATGAGCCACTACATTTGTATGCTAAATAAGGAAAATGTAAATTTTAAAGAAAGGTCAAAGTATTTACAATAAAAATTTAAAGTTCGGGCTCTGGAATTAGAAGCGAATTTAATTCTGGTTTATTCACCTACCTGGAGCAAATTACTACATCATTCTGATTTAAATTATTTACATTTTCCTTATTGTAAAATGGAATAATAATAGATCTGATTCTACGTGTTGTTGTGAAGATCAAAGGATAATTTAAATAAAATGCATAGAAAAGTACTTGAGACATTAAAAATTATAGTAAGTATTTAACTTTAGTCTTTTTCCTTTCTTAAATGTACGGCTAAGTTTTTAAAAAGATATGTAAAAGTTTTCTACATATTCATATTTTTTACATATTCATATTTGTGAAAATGTAATTTTTAAATAGCTCTTAGAAAAATTAACCAAAGTGTATGAATCCTGAAAGAACAATTCTCCAGCCAAAAAGGACTGAAAGAACAAATATGAACCTAGTGAAATACTAAAGTGAGAAAGCGTAGTCAAGGATAAACAAGCCAACGACAAAAGTGAGAATTCGGTTAAGATCATCATTTTGGTTGAACTGAGGAACAGGTGACTCTTACAAAGGGTTTATGGGCCATTTAAACCACTCTATTATCCAACAGCAAAATTTTTTTCCTGGCATAGGCTTAATCATTAGGAGATTTAAAAACAATAAGGATATTTCTGCAAAAACAAAAAAATTTTACTATGATTATAGACACAAACTCTATGCATATTGTTACTTAAACTTCTTAGCCTTTATATTTAAAGTTGATACATTAAAACCTAAATGTTCAAATTGTTTTTCTAAATGAAGGATGCTAGGAACATTTTTAAAAATTAGAATAGACAAGAAAATACGAGAGCATCCTATGTCCTAAAAAAAAGTACTGTCTCATGAATCCATTATCGGTATTTCAAATGCATACAACAGACACATGTGTATTGGGTTGTAAATACACACTTTCACTCAGTAAATACATACTGGGTTATGATGTAGTATGTATTTGTAATCATTGCTTGTCAAAAAGGTTTGTGAAACACCTTCTAAAAGTTATAAGAGGAGGATACAAGACAATATAAATCTGCCATTTTTAATGTAGTTCAGGTGAACACAATTATTTATAATTATAATATAACTTTAAAAACAGGCAACACTCCATTAAAAAACTTCTGGGCTATTAAGACATATGTAGATGTATTTATGCAATTTTTGTTGTTTGAAGATCATTTTTTTCCCCTTCCCATCTAAGTTACTGCACATGGAAGGTAAAGGTAGATAGGATTTTTAAATTCTTTTAAGCAAGATATTAAAGAGTGAATTTTAAAAGCCCAGTTAGCCATGGTAAGAAACAGATATTATTTCAAAATACACTTTTTGCATATGCTCTGGCAAGAAATGCTATTTGGGATTACCAATAAGGCTCCACTTGTACTTGCCATCAGATTGGTACAACTGATGACCACCAGGGTGCTCACGTGGCAGTAATATTCTCCAGGGATTAGGGGGATGGGAGGGTAAACCCACAATTAAAGGACACGGGAGCATTGCAGAGGGGAAGGGCACGCCTCTAACCCTCGCTTGAGTAAGGCAAAGACATAAAATGTAACCATAATGTTTATAACCTCATAATACCATGAAATGAAAAAAAAAGGCTTTCTACTTGCCAAAAGCAACTATTTTTATTAAATTTTACTACTATGAGGTAGATTATTTGTCATTCCCAATTTTACACAGTTGGAAATTAGAGTGGAAAAATTAAACCAATGCCAATTAAGTGAATTTGGACAAAAGCTGAAGTCCCTACTGACAGCAAGAAAGACCCTGATATACCTACATGTAGATTATTTTCTGCTAACGTAGAGAAAAATTTAATTTGAAATCAGAAGATAAGCATCATGAAGTAGAGACTAGTAATACACTTGAGAAAAGAAATGTAAGTAAAAATTTCCTGAGAAAGAAGAAAAAATACTTAAAGGCCATGATCTTCCTTTTATCTCCATTTTCCTAGAGTTACCTCAGCAAGAACATTTCTGGCCAGTACGCTTTCTAGAGTGAACAAGGCTAAATATTTTCCATAAACATTAATTCTTTCACACTCTGCATATTCAGAGTAGACTATCTTTTCATACTGGGAACTCTACTACTTCTGTAACTTAAAAAAACACACACACACACAAACAAAAACAAAACAGATTGCCCTTACTGAAGACTCACAGCCAAGCCTACCTGGCATCTGCATTGAAGATGCATTGAAGACGAAGGCAGTTCACTCAAGTCAATGTTCAAGAGGGAATCAGAAAGAACTCTTCAGTGAAACCGATTATAATGAAGGAGAAATATCTCAACTATCTTCCATTGCTTACACAATCAACCTTTCCAAAAATGAGCAGAAGGAACCACAATATTGACTAAATATGGAGATAAATATTATCTCACTGAACATAAGTTTACTGTAGGAAAGAAGAGATCTATTCCCAAAACTGTCTGAAAAAAAAAATCACTGAATTTTATGCCAATAGTCCCATATCTTACTTCCCTATGTTTGATCCCTTAAAAAAAAAAAAAAACTTTATTAGTCAACTGTTTCAGCTATTCTCAGGTTAGATCCAAAATAGTGCAGTAGTTTAGAACACATTTCCCCTCTAAATAAACCTTCCAAGCTGAGAAAGAGCTATCAAAAAGCTGTGAGCGAGTCCTCTTGTTATTGTTTCCCACAAACAGGGTCCAACAAGTCTCAATGATCAAATCCCAGGGCCAGTTCTCTTAGCTGCACAGGCCATGAGAACTCGTTCAGGAAAAGACTCCAATGTATCTACATTTTCTAGGTGACTAATACATCCAAACTCTGCAAAATCAAAACTTTCTTTTTGTTAACGCAGAGATGCAGAGAAGGAAGGTATGACCTAGAAAAGTCAAAAAGACAGATCTTGATAGTTATATTGTAGGATTAGTGCTGTTTCATAGTCTGAAAAAAAAAAAGGACAACTCGGAATCAAATAGGAAAGGAGAAAGACGCACTTGAAAATGTAGGGCCAACGACTCAAGGGAGGAACAAGAAAATTTTAAAGCTATACAAATAATAAACTAGTGAAATGGGTGTTTCTGAGAAACAAGTTTTTAAAAGCAAATCTAAAACTATTTGCAATTCAGAATAATTAACCCTAAACTTCAATTTAGGGGAAAGAAAAAAGGGGAGAAGCATGGTAGGGGAAAAGGATGGGGGCCAAAAGGGTCTTCAATAAGTAGACAGGGGGGTGTACTAAGCTGAGGGAACTCTGCCACACCGTGCTGTTTACTGGCCACAAGCCTAAGAAATACATCACTTGTTATAACTGCCCTTTGAAATTTCAGATTAGTTCACTAGCAATTTAGTATGAGAGGTGTTGAGATATAGAAAAGAAGGAGAAACTCCTCATTGCTTCCACTAAACAAATGAACTTGCTACTAAAACTCTGACAGAAAAGCCTACAAAAGCTATTTTTTTTAAAACAAAAAGTACCAAAGGGAAGGAGAGGCGTAACAGCCAAAAATTAAACTTCACGCCTTGTCTGGAATTCATGTTGATACCTCTTAATTTTGACTAATTCAAGAAATAAAATTTTGTTTAAATAAATTATATTCCTAATTATTTCAAATGTCCTCCTTTTGAACCTTTGATACTTCATATAAATAAATACAATTAATGAAAAAATTGATTCAAATCACAAATCAGGGTAAATCCATGGAGAAGGCATAAAAGCATCTCTGACTGACTATATTTCTATTTCTTTTTCATTAATATTAGCTTTTTTTGGGTGACTTTTCAAAAAAGATAAAATATAATCAACTTACCGGGTATACTTAAGTACATAAAACAAAATAATAGACACTGTTTTGGAAAGTAGATTTAATGTAAACAAAAGTTTTAAAGTCAAACGACTAAATCATTAGCAATGTTAGTAAACCATGCATATCCAAAAGCCATTTCTTCTGTGCTGTAAAGCAGCTGAGAAATTACGAAGACATCTTAGTTGATTTAAAACACTTTTGAAAAAAACAATTAAAAAGATCGTTCTTTTAGAAGACAGTGAAATGCAATCCAAGCCTTTTGATTAGGAAACATTTAAAGAAATGTGCAATGGTCTAGTAAGCCTGCTCCCTACACAGTATGCATCTGTCCATCATACTACTGCAGATAGCATGTACATTTTTTAAATAACTAGATTAAAAAACCAATTTCTTATTCACGTATCTCAAGGTCTTGAAAAAAGAAAATGCCTTAAAGACAGATGCATGTCAGTAGGTCAAGGGTCACTGGCAACAGGTTTAAACAGCATTAGAATGAAATTAACCTCAGACAGCTTCCATGAGGCTCTAAGTAGACGTCTGTTTACATGCAGTCAAAGGAAGTGTTAAGAGAAGAGACCACAGGGAGTGCTGATTTAACAGATGCCTGCAGATCACTCAGGATGGGAAAGGAGGTGCTGGGGAGAGACAGGTCATGCAGAAGGGAAGTACCATGAAGGGGAAGCCAGAGTAGGATAGGAGTGAGAGACACAGACTCACTCTGTCTGCGGTGCGGTGGAACAGTCCGTGGGATCCCCTGGAAGGAGCCCTGCCAAGGAGAGAAGGAGGGAGCAGAATACCCACCCTGTGCAGAGAGAGATGGGGTAGGGAGGTATAATAAAAAAGGGAACCGAAACATAGAGAAACCAACGTCATACTGTTTTATTTTTAAATAACACAGAGCAATAATGTTAACAAGGCAGATTTCATTTTCTAAAAATATAGGCAACTCACATTATTAAAACTATAGCATAATCCAAACCTAGGTTTTTTTCATATATTTTTAAGAAAAAATTATTTTCCTCTAATATTTGTAGTTAAATACAAGAAATATATTCTTTTTGGTATACATTACATTCATTATCACATATCTTTTTTAAATCAGTAGATTCCAGTCTTTTGCAGAAAATAAAGGAATTTAAAGGGGGGGATAGAATTTAGGTGTTAAACACAAAGAAACTGCATCAATTTATGAATCAAGCAATACAAAAAATTACCATATAAAATTTTTTATTTCTTTTTAAATAATAGGTTTTCAGAGGATTAGCAGGTAAAAATAAAGAACATTAGCTGAAGTTAGCAGAACCAACATAGTATTAAAAAAGACACAGGATGTTGTGAGAGTTGGTATTATATAAAGAATGTGACATGCAGGCCACAGGTTACACATGCATGCTTTTTAATTTAAATAACTTGTGGTTTTGTAGCCTTATTTATTTTAATCATAGATTATCAGAATTAGAATACATCTGAAATGTCATTTATTTCCATTTCCTCATTTTCCAGATAAAACTGGGTCTTCAAGAAAGTAACTATTCAGTGCCACACAAGCGGAACCAGATTAGGTATCATGTCTCCGTGTTCCTAGCCTCCTCACTGACTGAAACATATCCAAAAATAAAATGACTGAAACACTCTTAAAATATCATCAAGGAAAATGAGCCTGTAAATCATCATCATACACAGTTAAATTTGCAAAAGAAAGTGTGCATAATTTTTCAGACCAATTAATCTGACATAGAAGTGATGTTCTATTAAAAAATACTAACATAGCTTATCAGTATTTACATATTTCACGAATACTGTTTCAAATAAAAAAAAATTTCCCACCTCTGTATCAACATTCCTTGGCCCAGTTAGGTATAATCAGATACTACTTTAAATTTAAGAGTAATCCAGGAAGAATGAATTCTAGTGTTCTAGACCACCTTAGGATGACTATAGTTAGCAATGTTATATAGTTTTAAATAGCTAGAAAGAGGATATTGAATGTTCCCAACACAAAGAAATGATAAATGTTTGCGATGACAGATATGCTAATTACCCTGATCTGATCACAATATATTGTATGTAGTGTACAATATATTGTATGTAGTGTACAATTATTTGTCAATTAAAAAAATAAAACACCATAAAAACCAAAATAAGAGAATTATGAAAAAAATTAAGAATAATTCTACACTGTTCAATATAAAATAGAAACAAAAAAGATCTATATTCTATGCTGATGAGGGAAAAAACAGCTACAACAAAGTAAATAGAATTAACAATCTTTATAATATTCTAGTAAATAAAAATCCTATCTTTTGAAATTACTACACTTTCTTCACTAATTTAGCCATGGATGTTTGCAAAGATAGCTTAGAAAATATTTAACAGTGTGATGACCCCAGGTGCTCTCCATAGATTATTATCTGTTTACAAGTCTATTTTGCTATTTGAGAAATGTTTTGGTTCAAAGGCTTTACACAAAGCAAGTCCTCAACCAAATTCTTCCTATGTTTTACCAAAACCAAGCTTCTACCCACTGCACTGGGTAAAGGAACTTTCAGATGGGGACTTCACAGATAGGCTAAAGAAGCAGTCACAAACTCCTTCATCAAAGAAGTAAGTTGCCTCAAGAGGTCTGTGGCAATAACACTGACCTTGGAGTCAAGGGACCTGTGTTTTTATTCCAACAAGCCCTGTAACCATGAGAAAGTCACTAATCTCTGAGTCTCAGTTTCCTCATTTGTCAAATGCAAGACGTAGAATGGTTAATCTTTAGGAACCCTCTTACTTTTAGCTCTTATAATTCGGTTATTCACATATCTGTCCCTGTCTCCACTCCAGTCATTTTGCTATCCTTTAATTTTATAACTGTATATGGCATTCAAAATAACCAACTTCATATTAAATTGTCTTTCCTGCTAGATCGTTAATTTGTGAAATAATTTAAGTGAAAGTATCTGTCACAGTACCTATAACTTGGCAGAAGTTTTAAAAGATATTAAATGTCCTTCCTTCTCTAGCCTAAAACTCCCCAGCACACACAGCAGATGCTAAATAGCTATTTACCAATTTAAATGAATTAAATTAAATTACTGTGTTTATTTAGAGATAGAGCTATAACATTTGTCAGTCTTGGCCACATACTACAACCGCCTAAGAAATTTAGAAAACAAAACCAATGATATACATCTTCATTTCCTCAAAACCAATAAATCATAATCTCTTGGGACAGGCCTGAGCATGAGAAGAGAGAGACAATCTTGTGAAATAAGCACATAAACAGATCTGCCAATGGGCACCCGTCCATTAGCTGACTGGACAGTTTGCCATTTGAGCTGATACCCAAAAAGGCAAAGAATGGTACTCATTTTATTTCTGCCAGTTAAAATGCCTCCTCTACTTCTCTACCCATAGGTCAAAATCCAATCCAGCCTCTTTAGCCCATTCCAAACCCATTTCCTAAAAGCTTTTACTCACCCTACCTAAATTATGATCACTCTTGTTTATAAACACCCATAGCTCTTAGCGGATTTTTCTCAGGGAATTTTTCTTCCTCTTTTCACTATTTTGATTTGAATATTTTAAATATTTTTCCACTAAATATAACCACTCCGAATAATAGCCTTCTTACTTTTCTTGATGTCAATTATGGCTTCTTATCAAGTGACTTAAACAGAGTAGAAAAAACATACCCTGATCAATATTTAATATAGAGAATTTCAATTTCAGCACAAGATGGAATAGCCACACTTTCCCTTCTCCTGCTGCTAAGAATAGCTGGACGCTATACAGAAAACACAAAACTCTGAAACATGGAAAGAAGGTGGCAGACCAGCTAGGGAACTTGAAACCCAAGAAGAAACATGGCAGAGAGTCCTCTGGGTTTTCTTTTTGCCTAATGCATGTTAAACTGGGTGATGGAGAAGCCAACACCTGGAAATGGCAGGGAACACAAACAAAAAGCTTCAAGAAAAGCCTGAACCTCTAGCCAAAGAATCAGGAAAGAGATAGCCTAGCAATGCAGAAAATTTAGACACAGTAACCTGCCTAACACCACAGAAAAATCTGTGGCCCCAGACCTGATTCCCATAAGAAAAGGCAGACTGGGGAGTCTAGGCTTCTGCTCTTACCTGGCTGTGACATTATCTTATATAGTTCTTAAAATATGTACAGAAAATATTTAAAACACTTATAAGTGGGGGAGGGGAGGGACTATATTTAGTAGTTTCTATATTTAGTAGACTATATATAGAGTTATATATATTTGTATGTATAATGTAATGTCTAGAGCAACAACCTAAACATTTATACAAAGAGAAACACACAACACACTACATAAAAATCAAAATGGAATCCTTAAAGGTACAAGTAACACACAGAAAAGCAAGAAAAACACAACAGAATTAAAGAGAGAAAACAAACATAAAATCAAAGAAATAAAATGGCAGACTTAAGCCCTAACATACCAATAATTACATTAAATATAAAGGGATGAAATGCATCTATTAAAAGATAAATTGATAGACTAGATCACGACCCAACTATATGCAGGCTACAAGAAATTCATTTTATGTATTACAATATAAATATAGGTATTTTAATGTAAAAGATGAAAAAGATATACCATGTAAAAAAAATCAAAAGAAAGCAGAGGCAGCTATATTAATATCAGATAAAACAGACAAACTTCAGAGCAAAAATCATTTCCAGGTACAGAGAGGGACTTTACAAAATGATTAAAGGGTCAATCTATCAAGAAGACGTAATGATTCCAAGTGTGTATATACCAAACTAAAGACATGTACAATACACGAAACAAAAACTGAGAGGAGACTAGCCAAATACACAATCTCAGTTGGAGAGTTTAACATTTCTCTCTCAACAGTTGATGAAGTAACCAGACAAGAAAATCAGCAATAATATAAATCTCAAGGACACTATCAATAATCAGAATCTAATCAACATTTACAGAATACTCTATCTAGCCAACATTTACAGAACACTCTATCTAGCCAACATTTACAGAATACTCTATTGAACCAAGATTTACAGAACACTCTATCTGCCAATATTTACCAAGACAGACAATAGTTTGGGCCATATAACAAACCACAACAAATTAAAAAGAACTGAAATTATACAGAATGTGTTCTCTGACCACAATGGAATAAAATTAGAAATCAATTAACAAAAAGAGGAATATTTCCAAGCACCTGGATACTAAAAAACATACTCATAAGTAATCCACGGGTAAAAAAGGAAGTCTGAAGGAAAATTTAAAAAATACATTGAACTGGATGTAAAAGAAAATACATAATATTAAAAGGTGTAAGACACAGCTAAAGCAGTGGCAAAAGAGAAAATCTCAAATCAGTAAGCTAAAGTCATACCTTAAGAAACTAGAAAAAAAGACCAAAATAAACTCCAAATAGAAGAAAATAATAAAGATAGCAGAAATCCTAAAAATTGAACACAGGAAAAAAAAAGGAGAAAATCAAAAACCAAAGTGGTGGCTCTTTGAAAAGATTAGTAAAATTAACTTAGTCTTAACAAGACTTAACAAGACAGTCTTAACAAGACTAAGAAACAAAGACACAAATTACCAAAATCAGGAATGAAACAAGGGATATCACTACAGATCCTCCAGCCACTAAGACAGTAAGGAGAATGCTATGAACAACTATATAGTCATAAATTTGACAACTGAGAAAAGGATCAATTCCTCAAAATCATAAACTATCAAAACTCATCTAAGACGAAAGAGATGATCTGAATACGTCTATAATTATTATCAAAATTGAATTTATAATTTCAAAATTCCCAAAAATGAAATCTCTAAGTCCAGAAAATTTCATTGCAGAATTCTACTAAACATTTAATAAAAATTAACACCAACACCAACACTTCCCAAATCATCTGTGAGGCCAGGTTTACCTTAATATAAAACCAGACAAAGATAGTCCCTAAACAGTGGGAGTTGGGGGGAGACTGTCCCTCAGAATGTAGATGTAAAAATCCTTAACAAAATACTACTGTGTACAATTCGGCAATATAGGAAAAGAACTTTACACCATGACAAAATGAGGTTGATTTTAGGTTTATTAAGATTGATTCAATATTAGAAAATCAATCAGTGCAATCAATAGGTTAGAGAAGAAAAATCATATGTTTACATCAATTAGCACAGCAAAAGCATATAATAAAATCCAACTCACATTCATGATAAAAACCCTTAGCAAACTAGGAATAGAGGGGAACATCCTCAACTTGAAAAAAAAATCATCTCCCAAATATCTATAGCTAACATCTACTTAATGGTGAAAGACTGAATGCTTTCCCCCTCAGATTAGGAACACAGCAAGAATGTCTCAACATTCTTATTCAACATAGTACTGAAAGTCCTAGCTGAAGCATAATGCAAAAAAAAAAAAAAAAGGAAGAAAGAAATAAAAGACACAGAACAAAAAGTGAGAACACTTTTCCTATTTACAGATGACATGATGGCCCATAGTAAATCCAATCTGTAGAAAAACGCTCAAAACTAGTAAGTGAGTTTAGTAAGTTTGCATGATAAAGATCAATATATAAAAATCACTTGTATTTCTAAGTATCAGCAATGAACACAAGGAAACTGAAATTTAACAGTAGCATTTATAATCACTCAAAAGAAATGAAATACTTAAGAAATCTAAGGAAAGCATGCACAGAACTGTGTTTTGAAAACTAGAAAATGCTGATTAAAGAAATAAAAAATATTTAAATTAATGGAGAGAAATACCATATTCATAGATTGGAAGTGTCAAGAAGATTCTGATTCTCCTCAAAATGTTATTTAGGTATAACACAGTTCCTATCAAAATCCCAGCAAGATTTTTTTAAGATATAGAAAAGTTTATTATAAGATTTTGTGGAAAGCAAAAGAACTAGAATATCTAAAACAATTTGGAAAAGAAGAATAAAGTGGGAGGAATTATTCTACCTAGTTTAAGACTCACTATATAGCTACAACAATCAAGACAGTATGGTACTGATGGAAGGGGCAGACACACAGATCAATGGACAGAACAGAGAAACCAGGAAGAGCTATACAAGTACAATCTCTAACTTACAATGGTTTGACTTACAATTTTTCAACTTTACAATGGTGTGAAAGTGATAAGCATTCAGTAGAAACCATCTCTCAATAGGTGAGTGGTTACACAAACTGTGGTGCATCCATATCATGGAATATTACTCGGCAATTAAAAGGAATGAACTACTGAAACACACTACTGGAATGGATAATCTACAGGGTGTTATGCCAGTTAAAAAAAGCCAAGCTCAAAGGGATCCATGCCCTTCTGTCCATACCCCAACCCCCAGCCTCGCCCACTCCACATCAGCATTTGTCACCTCCTGCCTGGACCACTGCATCACTGCCCTGCTGGCCTCTCCATTGCCACTTTTGACCCAGAACCTCTGGTCTCCAAGATCGACCACAGTAACCTTTCTAAAATCACAAAACAGATCATGCCACTCTCCTACTTAAAGCCCTCTAAAATCCCAGCATTGCCCCAGCTACTCCACTGCCCTGTGTGGTCTGTTTCCTATCCACCTCTTCACTTTCACCTTGAACCATTCACACATTGTATGATACCTGTTATATAAAATTCTCAAAATTACAAAATTATAAATATGTAGAACAGATTAGTGGTTGCCAGAGTCTAGGAATGGTGGGAGAAGGAGGGAATGGTTATGACTATAAAGGGGCATCATATAAGGGAAAACTTTGTGGTAGTGTAATAATTCTGTATCTTAAATATGCTAGTCTTTACTACATAAGTAATAAAATCACACAGAAACACACACACAAACTTGCATGCTAATGTCAGTTTCCTGGTTTTGATATTATACTATAATTATATAAAATGTAACCACTGTGAGAAACTGGTTGAAGGACACAAGGGATCTCTCCGTACTATTGTTGCAACTTCTTATGGATCTTTTCTAATTACAGCAGCAGTCCCCAACCTTTATGGCACTAGGGACCAGTATCATGGAAGGCAATTCTTCCATGGACCAGGGGGTAGGGGTTGGGTGGGGGGTGTGGATCAGGATGTTGTCAAGTACATTTACTATGCACTTTATCTCTATTATTACATTGTAATATATAATGAAATAATTATACAACTCAGTATAATGCAGAATCAGTGGGAGCCCTGAGCTTGTTTTCCTGCAACTAGACGGTCCCATCTGGGGGTGATGTGAGATAGTAACTGATCTGACAGGAGGCGGAGCTCAGGTGGTGATGCGAGCCATGGACAGCGGCTGTAATTACAGATGAAGCTTCACTCGCTTGCCTGGTTCCTAACAGGCCATGGACTAGTACTGGTCCGCAGCCCAGGGATTGGGGACCGCAGAACTACAGTACAAGCAAACTTTGCTTCTTTCAATGAATACTTTAAACATAAAGTTTCGAAAATGCCTTGTATAGTTTTGGTATTTGGTAATGGAGGATACAGAATTATATAACCATAAATTTATAACCAATAAACCACTCAATTGCTATAATATCTGTATTTAATTTGTTCCTAGCCTTAAAAAACAATTCTGTTTTTTCAGTTATTGGTTTCAGATATATCCATAAAAGTCACAGTACTATTGTTTTTTAAAGAAATACAAGACATGCATAATAGAATTCTTGGTGTGTTGTCATAAATTCTGCATGTCATGTAATGTCTCAGCAATACAGGTGGCTCTTGTCAACATTTAGCTCATTGAAACATAGGCTGTATTCAATGGCCAATGTCTAATATTGACCAAACATTGAACAATTTTAAAATAACTGTATGACTGGATCATATTTCTTATTTAAACATCATTGTATATGTATTTTTCACTTAATTAAAATACTTCTACTGGCATTTTAAAATATAAGTAATAATGAGTATACATAAAAGAACTTGGTAAGGAAATAAACCCCTTAAGTCCTTTTGGGGATATATCTGTATCCATAGATACATATTTTCATAGATACATAGATAAATAATAATGTAACAAGAACAGAGAAAAAAAGGCACACCTAAATTTACAATCAGGACATTTTTCCCAAGTAAAAATGAACCATTACTGCTGCCCACTTCCAAATTGGGAAAGCATATAGTCTAAATGAAAATGGATTTAGAAGAGATTATTCATTAGACAAATAAATCTTTTGCCTACATTATTCTTTTCAGTCAGCATTCCATCCCATCCCCAAGGCAAGGAAAAAGAAAAAAAAAAAGAGCAGGATTCTTTGCTAGTAAATTATGATTGCCAGGAACAGAACTCTTCCTCCTTTGGAAATCATCAACATTTGATATGGTTTTTCTGATATATCTATGATAGCTTTCTGATTTTACCTTTCCTATTTCATAAATAGTTATGATGGGATCATACTTGACTTAGTAAATCTGAGGCATGAGAAACTAATTCTAAGCACAAAGGATTGCTGATAATGCTGACCATATTCTAGTTACTAAATTTTTATAAATCATATATGCATATCTATTACATATGCTATAACATGGATTAATTTTTGATTTGGGACTAGAAACTAAATCCAACAGAGTTTTTTGAAATGTATATAAAATCATCTTTTCTTGTCTCTTTGCTATATATGATAAAATGAGTTCCTAAAATGTGAGAGAAAACTAATGCTAGATCAAATTGTGCACATTCTCAGTTTTAATTGGTAGGCATCTTTTCATACTGATATAATAGTCTGTTTATTCCTATACTCAATTTTCAGATTAATCCAGAATCAGGTCATTACATGACAGGCTAGGTCAATCCTTTGGGTCCATCCTACTGTCTCTACCTGAGATTTAAGGGATAAATAGTAAGGGATTTGAAGGTGTAAGTACACAAAGGTTTCTTCCTAGTATTTTGGCTTCTCCAGTTAACATAAAATGTTCGAGAAAATGGTCTATAAAATATATACATCATGAAATTCTAGAATTTACTTAATGTGCAAAATAACTATTCACATCTTTAAATACTAATGTTAAATGTTTTTAAATCAATATTGAAAATACACGAAAATAATATCTATTCAAAAAGACAATGTTATTTTTAAGAATACGCTTGTACGTGGATCAGTAAAGTCATATCATCTTTTAAAATAGTTTTATAAGTTTGTACGTTTAAAATGAATTTTGATTTCTCACATAACCACCATCCTCCAGCACTATTCCTTCTCTCTTCATCTACTTTTGTATGAATGATTAAGTACCTTCCACATTATTGATTTTTTTTTGTGTGTGTTATCCATTTCACCCTTCTATCTGGGTATTTTTTCTCTCAGATGAGAGAAAAAGATTTGCCCACTTTCCTTTGAAGGTATCATCTTCTGCTCCTACAGCTCATTCTTATTTCTTTCCCTCTTATCTTCTCTCACCTAACTGAACTTCATCTCTCTTATTTTATTTCTTTTGAAAACTTCCTTCACTGACTTATCCTTTACTTAACTGCCCCAGGTGGCTTTCCCATATCCATCTAAGTACACAGCATTAGCTCCATAGCTGCTTTGTCCAAAATGGTATCTATTAGCCATTTAGCTATTCACATTTAAATTAATCACAAATCAAATTAAAAATACTCTTCCTCAGTCACACTAGCCACCTTTTCAAATGCTCAACGGTTGCATGTAACTAGTAGCTACTGCACTGGACAGCACAGTTGTAAAGCAGCCTTTTGTTCTCAATCTGGAATTTAGTCCTGCTTAGGCTGCTTTCTCCCTATAATGCAGGACTAACGGTAGTTCACATCACTACATTACTCCTTTCCTAAGAAGAGGATCTCCCCCTTTATTCCAACAGGTAAGAAGTGCTTCATATTGGTCCTCAATGCTGAAAACACTGTTTTAGGACACATAAAAGTATCCTGTAATATGTCTACAGCATGTCTTAGGCAGCTCCCTATAGCAGTAGAAACCTTTGTCTTACCCTAAATGAACAGCATACAGCAGGTGATTAACTATTGTCCTTTGCTGAGTTAAATCTCTCAAGTTAACACCCACATCCAACCCAAACCAAAACAGTTTTGATCTTTACCAGTACACTTCCAACAACAAAAGCACCTGTAGTATGAAAGCCAAATGTTAGTACAGGCAGAAGGACACTCCCAAAATTCTGAGGATCAAAATATGTAATCAATACACAAAGGTTAGGTTGGATATTAATACATGCAGAAAATAGCATAATAAAAAAAAATGTTTCTTAAGTCAGAAGGAAGAAAGTCAGAATTTTTAAGGTAAGAAAACACCACATAACAGGAATGGCCATAGCAGAAACAGTTGGCAGCAGCCTCCCAGTACCACCAGAATGACAGTGTGATGAAGGCCCTCCTGGCCATCGAGGACTTTTTTGTATTTTTTCTTTTGTAGAGGGAAATATCCCTGGCTTTTAGAATCTAATGACATCGAACACTTGAATCATAAAACCTAAATTCATAGCCACCAAGCCACTTTCTAGCCATACTTAGCTGGTGGCAGTATAAACCTGTATAAACCTTTCAGAAAAAACTGTGGTAATGTATTTCCAGAACCTTGCAAAGGACTATTCAGTAAGGGAATTCATTCTCAATTGATTACAAGCAATGCATTCTTTCAGTTTGGGTTTAGCAAAAAATCAAACCAAATAGTAATAATAGCAATCAGCCCAACACTACCTAGGCAGGTTAAAATACAACATATTAATAATTCCACCTCAATAGAGATGATAGATCTGTGTGCACACCCATATACATACACTACAAAAAAAGGCTGGAAGATCATATATGAAATAACAATGGTTGTCAGTAGTTAGTGTGATTTGAATAATTTAAATTTTCCTTAAATTTAAATTTAAATATTCATTCTACAGCAAATACATTTGCTGTAGAATGAATACATGGTTACCTCTCTATAAAAAGGGACAGATCAAGGAAAAAGCCATTTTAGAGTTTTTCTCTTTTAAGCATATATTTTTAGGCACCATGTCATTTATGAATTATCCTTAGTTTTCTACTTTTTTTCATTCCTTTAAGAAGAGGTATTGAATTTTATCATTCTTTCTATTGAGAAAATTATTTATATAATTTATGTAATTTATTAAGTCAATAGATTTCTTCAACATTGCATTGAATCTAATTTGGTTGTGGAGGATTTTTTTTTTTTTTTACATTCTTACTAAAACTATGGACGTATTCAACTATGGACACTTTCAACCATAAATATTTTTCTCCCAGGAATTTTAATACAAGTATGTTTCTATGAATTACCACAATGGTCTGCTGAGACCTCTACCACACAGTGCAAACTGGGCACCTGTTCTTTTCACTCAGGGCAGTAAGTCCTTATCACGATCTCCCACTGAGATCAAGCCTCTGTCCTCCCTTCCCACAGCTGTGGCCCTTTTCTCCTCTCTATTTCTTCCAGCCACCTCACCTCCTGCAGCCATTCAAGAGGGAGGCAACTAAGACATTACCTACAAGTTTGAAAACATGTCTTCTCTGTAAGACTGCTGTATACAAGTTGTGTAAGTACTTGCACAAACTACTTCTTAGTCGTAGCTTCTTCATTTGCAGGAAAAGAGTGAGATTGACACCATTTACACCAAATGGAGGTTTCTGTAAACATTTTGAGGGCTGGGACTCCATCTTTTTCACATTTACGTTTCCAGATTAAGACAGTGCCTGGCATGGAGTATGCACCAGAATATCTACTGAATGACTGAGTGAATATCTGTTTTTCTTCTTTTCCCCTGTTCTAATAATTTGTTTCTTCCTCTTACTTCCTGTTGGTTCTCTACATCAAAAATCTTATTTCTAGCCATTAGGTGATACCAAAATCCCTTTGGACAAATCTATGAAGAAAATTTACATTAGGCTCGATACATTCAAATTTCCATTGCTCTGATGCTGTTGGTAGCCAACCACTGTCCTTCCTCTGGCAGGTTCTGACTGAAGTGTTTATCTTATTTTTTTCATATTTCTTTCCACCTCCTAAATGGCTGCCAACAAGTTCTGCAGACAGTAATCCACTTTCCTCCATCATTCTTTCCCACTGCAGCCAGATTTCTTCCTTCATGTCTAGGAAATGTTCAGAGGAAATGCCCACATTTGCCTCACAAATATCTGAGGTGAATTCTATTATACAAACTTCAACTGATTGAGACAGTGTCAGGAGGATTATTTAGATTTCCTAAAATATTACAAGAAATGGTAAAGAAAAAGACTCAGATTATAACTTTCAACCTTCTCAAAGGCTTAGACAGATTAAAAAAATTTTTACTTACACTGAGTGTGGAGATATTTAATATAACATGCTTTAGTTCCCCAAATTACTGCCTAACAAACTAAATGTTGCCAAAGAAGAATCACACTGTATCTCCACATCCCATCATCAAAATCTTGTTTAAGTATGTTGGGTTCCTGCTAAAAAAATAACATTTAGAGTAAAGTGTAACTTTTTTAAAGAGAAAAGAAAATCATTGTAATTTTAGTAAATGGTTTCCAAAATAATGTATTTCAAGTAAATCCCATTAAATCCGAAGAACGGAAAAAAGCTCAGTATTTAATATTTAATAGTTGTTATTTAACTAAGTAAATAATATAAAACTTTTTAACTAAATAAATGCAACTCCATAAACCTACTTTTCCAGTAATTCTTAGATTAAAATGTTCAATTCTACCTTAAAATGAGCTTTAACACTAACTTTCACTGTTCCCCTAAACATATGTCAGTGTTCCAGCCAAAATCATGGACTTACTATTGCCTAATTGCATGTTCCACTTCTTTGCCTTAACTTGTACTGTTTCTTTTGCCAACGATATCTCCCTATTTTAATCTACAAAACCTCTCATCCTCCAAGACGCCTCAGTGTGCTATTAGGGGAGAGAACCTTGAACTAGGAGTCAGAAGTCCTAAGTTTTAGTAACAGCTCAGCCATTTATTAATTATGGAACCTTTAATATTCCATTTAATCCCCCTAGATTTTCTTATCTACAAAACAAAGATATTATATTTAGCCAGGTGATTCCTATAGTAATAGATAACAGGGAAAGCTAAAGTTTGGGTCTATTAGGGTGCAAGCCTGGAATACTGACCTTCACTTAACCCAAGATCATAGTAAAACTAAGTCAGGAATATATTCCAGAATGTAATGAGGTTGTTCTGCACTAGTTACTTTTGTCTTGCGAGGAGGCTGACTAATACCCAGTTTCCAGAACAATGAGGTTGAGGGAGTCAGAGCAGGTATAAAGACTGTCATGAGGATGGCAAAATGGAACTTCTCATGCTTAATGGAATCACCAATCTATTTAGTAGCATAGTCATCAGAAGGCACAAACATCCCTGTGGGGAAACTAGAGAAACCTGGAAAGCTCAAACCTCCATTTAGAATCAAGGGGCACAATCTTTTATTTTATGTCTCCAAACAGATGAGTTTCTACATTCTTTGACATTAAAGAAATAAAATACCATCTCTATTGGCATTTTTTGCTTTCTATGATTTAAACACAACCTTCGCCTTCTTCACCAAGCCCCTTGATTCTTGCAACTAGACTTTCTCAATCCTTTGAACCTTATAGACTTAGTTCCTTTAATAAGTACTTATAAACAGAGAAATCGTTATTTATCTGTGTATTTCCTTCCCCAATTCCCCATTGCTACTTAGCCTAAAATCTCGGATGAGAGAAGATCATCAAATTTTTGTTGAATAAATTAATTTATACCATTGTACCTTATACAGAGCACACAAAAATTAACGACTTGTTAGATGAATAGAAACAAAAAAACTATTTTATAAATCTTAAAGGTCTATACCCAAGTTTTACAAATTGGATTGTTCATTGCATTACTCACAATATTTCCCTGTTCATTTGCATTACTAGGAATCCACTTCTAAATACAAAGCAAAAGAAGAGTCAAGGCCGGCTTATTAGGCATTTTCTTAATAAGAAATGTCTATTAACTGGCCCCATACAATAGGATAATGTTGGCTGATGGTCATATGATGATTCTCTGGCTCAGGCACATCCTGAACGGAGTTCAGATTAAATGATCATCAGGGTATTTTTAGCACTAAATATGTTTTGAGATATAACATTTTGGAAAAACAAACAAGCATGGAATACAAGGTTATTTTCTACTGTTCAGAAGAAACCATTCCCTAGTTCTGCCTAAATGATAGCCTTTACTATGTATATCTTTATGCATTTATATTCCCTAATATCCTCAACATTTGAGTAATTGTGATAATAAAACATATTTGAAAAGTTTTCCAAAGAAAGGGAATATGCTACATCATATATTTTCAAAGTATCATATGCTGCTGAAGTGGGGTGACTGCATACTGGACTCCTGCTTCCTTTTAGACATGTGGAAATATTCTCTCATAAATACATGCAATGAGAGAAGAGTAGACACTCAAAATGAGCTACAGTGTGCAGAATGGAAAAGCTATTAAATGCACATTCGCTTATATAAGACACACAAGAGAAGCTTGAGAAAGCACATAAATACCTAAGAGACAAGCAAAAAACAACTTACCTAAGGAAAAAATTAACAGCCATGACAGATTCAAAATTATTAGAGATTAGAGGAAAAAGCATGGAATACAACATCAAAATAGCAAAAGACAGGAGAGGAGGTTAAGAGTACATGTTACTCACAGGAATTCTTCTCCAGGGTGTTTGGGTATATTTATCAGCATATGTGCATTTTTCCTCTTTAGATTTTTGGTGGCTGTTATACTGAGTTGCCTAAACAAAAACACAAATTTTTACATTGATTTAATTCTGGACATATACAAGATCCCTATAACCATCTCAGTTCACAAATGAATTCTGTACACATGATCCCACTCAAAACACTCATTTATACAACACAAAGTAATAAACTTGTATAAACTCTGGTCTCTCACACAAGCATCAAATTCAAAAAAAGAATGAAAAGACTGATAAAGAGAATTCCACCTTAGTGTGAAGCTGGGAAATAACCATATTATTTGTTAAACAACCCCACTGGAGATAAATGTACTTTCTTATAGGAAAACCTAAAAAATTATTGATTGTTGCATCAAGTTAAAATAGTAACTTTCTATTTTGAAAATATTTACCAATTATCAATTTTTTTCCTAATTGCAATTAGATCACTCCAATTGTCTTATACAAAATAAAATCTAGTTAAAAACAAAAATTTCTATAGTACAGATATATTTCCCATTCCTAAGAAATAGGATAGTTACTGAAAGTAAAAATTGAATATATAAGCAAATCAACTTAAACCTTCTTGGAATTCAGTGTAACAGGACTTAACTTTTCACATATATTGGAGATATATAAAGAAGAGAAAATGAAAAAACACTTATAAGGCAAGCACATTACTATTCTATCCTGACCATGGCAAGTCCAGAAATACAGGTGCTCCTCAATTTATGAAGGGGTTACATCCTGAAAAATCCATCATAATATCATTGCAAATACATTTTCAATTTATAATATTTTCAATTTATGATGGCTTTATTGGGACACAATCTCATTGTAAATGGAGGAGTACACTGAATGCATATAGCTTTTGCACCATCATACAATTGAAAAATCCTAAATAGGGGGACTGACTGCAATTTTCTTTCTGTGGTCAATATGTTAACACATATTGAAAAATAATATTTGGCAAATACATGAACTTTCATAATTCGGAAAATCTAGTATTTAATAACACTTCAACATATATACAATGACTACCATCTTTCTTTTTTTCTTTTTTTTTTTTTTAGAGACAGGGTCTCACTCTGTTGCCCAGGCTGGAGGTGCAGTGGCACAATCGCAGCTTACTGTAACCTCGAACTCCTGGGCTCAAGTGATCCTCATACCTCAGCCTCGCAAGTGGCTGGGACTACAGCAGAACACCACTACGCCCAGCTGATTTTTTAATTTTTATTTTTGTAGAGACAGGATCTCACCATGTTGCTCAGGCTGGTCTCCATCTCCTGGCCTCAAGCGATCCTCCTCCCTCAGTCTGCCAAAGTGCTAGGATTACAGCTGTGAGCCACCATGCCTGGTTCATCTGCTTTCTTTATTGCTGATTGACTGTATTTAGATACCTGCCTTCTATGTAGTCCCATATTCAGGGAAATGTGTCCTAATCTTCTACTCCAAGGAGATAGATCTTGATTAGTCTAAATCGATCTGGTTAATCCTAGTGCACCTATGCTTAGTAAGGGACAAGTAACCCTAATCTAGCCAATAAAACACAAAGGAAAGTCTAGGGTCCTTCTGAGAAGGTGTTCCTTAATTTTAAAAACAGGCATTACAAGTAATAGGTCCTTTACCCACCCTTGGGTATTGTTGTGTGAGAATGTGACACATAGAGCTACAGCAGACATCTATGATCATGAAGGGACAGCCAAGAGGATTCAAGAAAAGTCAACCTAGAACTTCATCCATTAACCAAATGACCAATAAGTAACCATGGAAATGGATAGGACCTATACACTTTCTTATTCTTTGAGTTTACAACTGTTCTTATTTCTTAACTTACTTTTAGTTAGGCACTTTTACTTAACACTTAAAACATCATAAGATATGCATTGATTTACAGCTAGTCATTAAATAAGAATTACTATTTATCATGTAGCCAAGGGCCAGGAATTAGGTAGTTTATATATGTAGTTAATTTATTAACAACTATTGCAACCCTATATGGTCAGTATTATTTTTATCATTCCCACTTATAGAAGAGGATTAGGAGAGATTACAAAACTTCCCTCAGAGAACATGGCTATTAAATTTTAAGTCAGGATTTGAACCTGGATCTGTCACGATTTTCAAACATACTTCACTGATAGCCCACTTAACCCGAGTTCCACTTTCTATGTCTCCATAAAGAAAATTCTACACTAGAAATTTCACAAGATTATTCTGAGGATTCAATAAGCAAATGTATCTAAATTAACTATTACTTAACTAGTATACTGAGATGAAGATAAACAGGCATTCTTAGCATTTTGGAATAACGTTTGAATAGTCAAACCTCTATACTTTTCAGTTAATTTCTTGGATCACTGTAATCTGATTTGGTATCAACACATTTCACATATAAAACATGAATTTAACACTTTATAGTGTCACTTTATTTTTATGAAAATTTGCAGGCAAACATAAGTTAGAGGTGAATGTATTTTTTTAAAAAAGAATTTTTTAAATTTTTTTCAAAAAAATAAAACGTTAGAGATGAAAAGAACTTTCAAATCACTTAGAAAAATCTCTACATTTTGAATAAAGAAAGCCCTACAGAGGTGTGATGAAAACAGCCAATGCCATTCAGCTAATTAATACTGGAGACAAGAACCTAATTCCTCGTCTGTGGTTCTTCTGACAACTTTTTCTTAATTTTAAGAAAGTAGTTTAAAGATGTAAAGAAAGAAAAAAATTTAAAAATTAAAATATTATAGAAAGGCAATTTTGATTTTGATAAATGTGAAAAATGCTGTTACTTATTCCTACTTTCAGTGGTTTATATCCTTTTTAAATTCTCCTGATTTGAACAAGTGACTTTCTAGAGTTCCATAACTAAACTTCATACTATTAAAATCTTTCTGAATGACTTCTAATTCCATACAACAAAAAGAACACATGGCCCCTTAAAACTCATTTAATAAGACATTCGCTTCCCAAAAGATCACTGTTTGCAATGACAAGTAGTGAATCTTCTCTAATCTTCTAAATTTATGTTGAGAAAACCATAGTAAATGTTAGTCTCTAGATTCAAGAATAGGAACTCTCAATTAAGTTGCACAAAGTTCTCTTGGTACAGGCCGCAATTCCCCTGCAATCTGTAAATGAGCTAATATGATTCTGATGTGCTTACAGAGGGAATTTCTAGCTGAATGTACCATGGCTTCCCAAGAGATCTGTAGGAAAACTATGCACAGCACATAGAAAAACAGGAGACAGGCTCCTACACAATAATTATAATTTCTAGGTTAAATATACCAAATACAGTGAATTTCAACATGTTTATGGCTAAAGATTAATGCTTTCAATTTTCTTGTTTTCTTTCTTTAGGATTCTCTTTGATATGTTTTAATCTTTCTAAAAATTATTTTCAAGGTGAGATACTGTTCAGGACAACTGGCTCAGTCTCATCAATAAGTTAAAAGAGACAAAGGGACATAACCATTTGTCATGCATGATCTAGACTGAATTCTAGTTTACACAAATCAAATGTTCAGGATATTTTGGGAACAACTGGGGAGATCTGAATATGGACAAGATATTAGAATATATTAAGAAATTACTATTAATTGCTTAAAGATGATAATATCATTTCATCTATGAAGAGACTTTTTATTTTTTGAAGATGCACGTGGGGGTTAACGGAACACTTTGTTAAAACTTTTCAGCACAAAAAGATTGATTTTTAATTATTTAATCACATATCAATATAAAGTGATCTCTTTTCATAATTCTTTCAGCCTTAAATTTACTTTTCTAATTTTAATATTGAAACTTCAGAATTTTTTATGAGAATAATTTTATTCTGTGTCCCCCAATCTCTTATGTTCAGCCTTATTAGGCCATTTCACCTTAGCTAAATTTCCTTTATGCAAGGCAAGTTACTGGATTTTCCTTTAAATCCTCAAGAAAACTCTCCCTAAAGACATAGGACAATTTAAAATTACTATTATATCTGCTACATTTGATTTAATTTCTGTTATCTTAGTTTTGCTGTTTTTAGGGTTTCCTTGCTATTTTTCTACTTTGTCTTTATTAACTTTTATTTATTACAAGATACATTATTATGACCTATTAATAGTTATCTTAAAGCATTTCGCAGTGTCATAACTCATCTAAGTATATTAAAAAAATAACTTGGGATATTGATTTGTGGAAGATAAAAAATTCAGTACTTCTGACTTCCTTCACCGTATTCCTATACTGTTCCTCAAACTTATTTAATTTAATCTAAATATTTTCTAAAACTAATAGTGACTTAAAATTTTTAAATTAAATATTTTTTAATTTCAGAAAAATTAAAGATTTATAAATCAAATAAATTCTAACATTTGAATAACATATAATTTATATTAGATAAAATAACGACCATTAAGTTTTCTCCAACTAATGGTCTACAAGTTTATCCCATTTAGTTTGTCTAAAGATCATTTCCATTTCTCCACTCATTCATTTTAATCTTTACTTTCTATTCTTAAGTCATTTCTTAATTTCTCTCTCAAGTATTTGGAATGCATTGTTAATTAGATGGCATATTTTTCAAGACATTAGAGACATTGCCTTTGTACATAAATAAAAATTTGTGTAGACATAAAATATGAGGTTCATTGCCTTTTTTCTAAAGTGCACAAGGCACAGTATCTTGTGCTCTATAATATATTTTCACAGAAACTGAAGCTTACTTAATTTCCCATTGCTATCTTTTTTCTTTTCCCTGAAAGCTGGCTGGGTTCCTGTATTTAGCTTTGAAACACAAACATTAGGTCTTACTATTTTCCTTTTCAGTTTTTTACTTTTGTAGGACCTCAGTTTGCAGTATTAGGTATTCTTTATTCAGATTCATAAATTTTCTTTGTAACTTTAATCATAGTATCTGATCTTTCTGTTCTAACTATTTATTTATGAACTGAATCTCTGATCTGACCTCAGTGGCTCAGAGTTCAGTATATTATATCTTTTATATTCTGGGTGAGATTAATATTTCATACTGCTAAATTGCCTTGCTAGACCAAGATAGGCTTCTGGCTTCCAACAAAGATTTTCTTTTTATTGTTATGATTTTTAGGCCATTATTTTCTTTTTATCATGGCCTTTTATATTACTATGAACTAAATTATAATTAAATTTAAGACATCATTCATATTTTCATATAAGGCTAACATTTGAAATTATAACAATTATAAAATTATAACGATTCAAACATGACTCTGAGGGATCATTCAATATCATTCATAGGGAAGAAACATTTTCTGGGAATATCCTTCAATCTGAGAGTTCTATAGCTACCAAAGGCTGAACACCCAGTCTCATTCTGTTCAGAGAGAGAAAATATCCTGTTCTCAACAGACCAGTACTTGTTTCTTAACACATATCTGAAGGAAGGCCATTTACCCGGCATCAATAAAATGAATGTAAATTGGTGGATTTTAAATACCCCAACAGAGGCCACTTAAAATGGATCAACAAAGAATTTTTCACATTGAATACTTAATATTTACACTGAAAGTTAAATCACATACTTTTGTTAAAATGCATAAAATCTAAAAATACAAAAGTATAACTTTGAAAGCCAAAAATAAAGTCAAACTCTAATTTAAGCTCAGAGTTTTATAAAAAATATATATAGCCCGATTTGAAAAGCTTTCATTTGACATATTACACTATAATACTCACAAGCTGATGTTCTAATAGTTGGATCTTTTCATCTTTTTTCTTTATTTCTTCTTTAAGTTGTTTTATTTCATTTAGCAAATCTTCACTCTAAAATGTTAAAAAATTTAAGATGAAGTATTTAAAATATCAGAGTAAGAAGTATTAAATCAATGATGAAGACCCAGGAATGAATGGACCATTCATTAATTTAGGGGAAAAAATCCTCTATTAAAAAAAAAAAAATCTAAGACTTCTTCTAATGGAATCTGACATGTAGAAAATGAACAATACAAGAGCAACAGTTAACATTCATTGAGTACTTATTAGATATCAGAAATTAAGTATTTTCAGGTAGTTAAGCATTTAATCTTGACCACAACCCTGAGGCAAGTATTCTTATTCCTTTTTTACATCTAAAGAAAGAAACTGTGACATAGGCCATAGAGTAAAATATATCACACACAAAACATTAACTTCAGCTAGATTTCAAGAGATGTGTAAGAGCTGTCTGTTAGGAAAAACACAGGGCACAACAAGCAGAGGGAATTGTATAATTTAAGGCATAGAGGCATTTCACGGCTGGTTCAGAAATCAGCAAAAAGATAAATGTATCTTCCAGGGTAACAAGGGAAATTTTTTTCCAATGAACCATTTTTTGAGGGGCACTACCTGAATCAAAAAGAGAATACCTTGTCAACTTCATTATGAAAAATGCCTAATACTATTAAATGGAAACCAACTGTCAAGTTAAACAGGAATCCAGTTACATACCTACCCAAAGTGTTAAGTATTATTACCTTATAGTTAGTCCATTTTGTGCACCACTATTCAACTATTCAGAAATATATACTGAGGACGTAGTATAAGCAAGGAAATTAGAATAATATGTGAATGATGTATCTACCCATATCTCTCAGGAGAGAAAAATATGCAAGCAATGATTATAATGTGTTGTTACCGGACAAAGTATGTCATCTCCTTCAGATACACTGGGCACAAAAAAATATATATTGCAGTTTAACAAGAGATCAGAAATAGACATTTTACAAAGGCTTTATCACATCACATAAGCATCCCAACCAATAAGGAAGAAAAGATTTTTAAAATGCGGTTATGTATTCTGTAATTGGGAAAGACATTATTACGTATAAAAAATGATTTCCAGGCAAATTTTAAAAGTTTACGAATTTAAAAAATTCATAACTCAAGACAAAAAGATGGACTGCAGATCATGAAAGATACATTTCTAAGGATACATTTAGAAGGACACATTTCTAAGCTATACAGCAAGTGAAGCTATTAAGAAATGAAAACATATATTTGATTATATAAAATTTTAAACAATCTTAACAATTAACATTAAAGTTAAATGCTAGTGAAAATCCACACAAATACGACAAAGGAATTATATCTCAAATATACTAAGAGTCTATCCAAACATATAAGACCATTTTCAAGGCCCCAGAGGACAAATAGCCAGTTCGCACAAACATACATATGAAATGGGTAAAATATTCTATTTGACTTGTTAAAGAAATACAAGTTGCCGGGCGCGGTGGCTCACGCCTGTAATCCTAGCACTCTGGGAGGCCGAGGCGGGCGGATCATTCTGAGCTCAGGAGTTTGAGACCAGCCTGAGCAAGAGTGAGACCCCGTCCCTACCAAAAATAGAAAGAAATTAATTGGACAGCTAAAAATATATAGAAAAAAAAAAAATTAGCCGGGCATGGTGGCGCATGCCTGTAGTCCCAGCTACTTGGGAGGCTGAGGCAGAAGGATTGCTTGAGCCCAGGAGTTTGAGGTTGCTGTGAGCTAGGCTGACGCCACGGCACTCACTCTAGCCAGGGCAGCAAAGTGAGACTCT